>PVKH010045225.1:0-10528 GCA_004027955.1 Chaetophractus vellerosus | reverse complement strand
TCAAGTTAGCTCCCGTCACAGTGTGAGCTGGGAGCACAGTGGGGAGGAGCCTGTTAAGGCAAGTGTAATATCTCCCTCTCAATCCTCCCCCCACCATATAACTTCTCTGTTAGCTCCACCCTGCTTCTCCCTTTCCCAGTCATAAAGCTTGAAGGAGAAAGCTAGCTCATGCTCAGAAAGAGGTTAGAAATCCCTTTCCCAAGGAGGTGATAATTTGTAATGTAACATTGTTGCTGATAATAAGGCATCCCCATTTCCAGAATTGCTTTTAAAAAATCTGACACATACTGATTTAATTAGTTGCTGTTTACATAGGTCTCAACAACTCAAAAATATACTTGATTGGGAACCAGCTGTGGCTCAATTGGTAGAGCTCTGGTTTACCACATGGGAGGCCCTGGGTTCAGTTCCCGGGGCCTCCTGGAGCAGGCAAGGCGCCGCGGGCTGGCAAGCCGCTGCAAGCAAGCAAAAGCCTCCGCGAGCAGGCAGTCCGCTGCGAAGCAGGCAGGCCGCCACGCGGTGAGCCGACTCGGCGGGATGCCGCAGCAGGGGGAGACAAGCAGACACAGAAGAATGCCAAAAGCAAAAATGAACACAGCAAGAACAAGCAGCAGGGGGAGATATATAAATAAATAAAAATAAATCTTAAAAAAAAAATATATATATATATATATATGTATTTAATAGAGGAAGCAGAGGGGAAAACTTTTTAATTCATGGTAAATGGGAAGAATGGAGCTTTACCAAGATTTTGATGCTGGAAGCAGTATAGACACATACTTCTTGGACTCTCCAAGCTATACATTCCCTCCATGCTTTTCTGATCTAGGGGAGTGATATAGGAGAAGTTGTGTTTTATTTATCACCTGGACTACTATAACAACTGCTTAAATGGTTTCTCTGCTCCCATTTACAATAGTGCCCTGTTCATCAGTTCTCTACATAGCCGGCAGAGTGAGGGTTTCTCTGGATGCATCTGATCATGTTATCCCTTGCTTCAGAGGCCTCCCACTGTTCTTTATAGAACAAAACCCATATTATCACTACAAGGCCCTTTATGGTTTGGCTCCTGCCTAAACCCCCAACTTTGTGTCACACCCCTCTAGCCACACTGACATTCTTACTATAGGTCTTGCTTGTGCTGTCTCCTGTTGGGATGCTCCTTTTGCCCCTAGCTGTACACATGTAGTTAACTCTCTTTCAGAAGTTCAGATCTCAGCTCAGGTGTTTCTTTCTTAGGGAGCCTTTCCAAGACTAGGTCCAGTCTCCCTGTGATGAGCTTTCCTGCACTTATGTCTTCTCTTCAGAGCACTTTCCTGCAATTGTGAGTTTTTCTTTGTATCATCATTTGCCTAATATTTGTGTTCCCAATGTATCACCTCTGTGAAAGCAAGTACACACAGTCTGATTTTCTCATCATTATATGCTCAGTACCAGACACAGTGCCTGGCCTATAATAGATGCTCAGTAAATAGAAGAGAGCATGAGTAAATTAATAATGTCCCCATGAGAAGTTAGAGGAGACCCCAGTCAGGTTGGATAAGACGAAGAAACTTTCCATCTACTTCATCTTCTTCCAGGCTCAGAGCTGTCAATTTCAGTGCCAAAGAATCCATTTTTTTTTCCTTTTTTATTCTCCTCCTGAAAAGCATTTCTTCTCATTCCACCTCCCTGTGAAGGCATAGGAAGGTGTGTAACCCTGTAGAATGTTTATCACACAGAGGAACCTGTGACTTGATGCTGGCACAGGAAGACATTTGCTTCTCTGGTGTTATGAGTCTGGGGGTTCTGTCACCCTAACTTACGGTTGTTCCTGAGTGGCTCATACAACTTTCCATTAATTAAGTCACCCCGCATTTGGAGAGGCTGTTTACTTTGTATTCTAAACTCATCCTAATGACTACTTTCCAAGGAGTTAGGAATAATTGCTTGTATTATTTGGGAATCTCATAATAGGGACTCTGTAGAATTCATCTAGAATTAATTGGGACATGAGAATACATCTTAAACATCCCTCATTGGTTGTACTCTCTTCATCTCTGTACAACCTCCTCTGTTGAGTGACTGGATGGTAAATACACTTGGTTCTGGGGTTTTTTTTTTGTTTTTTGTTTTTTTTTTTCTGTGAAAGACTATAAGGAAGAAATTAACTGGCTAACCAATATTTTAAAATATTCAACCTCACTAGTAAGGAAAAACATGCAGCTTTTTAGAATGGGCCACCTTGGGAAAGAAGTTGAGAATCTAGTTTAAACAACTCCACAGGTGATTCTTCTGGCCTATTTGCAAGTTACCATCTACAGAACTGCTTCTCAAAGTTTAATGTGCCTGTAAATACTCTGGGGATCTTATTAAAATGCAGATTCTGGTTCAGTAGGTCAGGGTCGGGCCTTAGAATCTGCTTTCCTTATAAGTTTCCCAGTGATGTTGCTGCATACTTTGAGAAGCAGGGTCTTCTAGAACAAGGGTTTTCATACTGACTGCACACTTGGAGAGATTTTAAAAACCACTAATGCTTGACTCCAACCCCAGAGTTTCTGAATTACAAGTTCTGGGCTATTCCCATGTGATGTTAATAGGCAGCCTGAGTTTGAGAGCCACTGATCTGTGAGGAATCTTATTTCAGTGACTGCATCTGAAGGGATACTTTACTGTCCACCCACTCAAGCAGACATACAAGAAAATATTTCAAACACTTCAAAACGACATATTCTTTATAGTTTTGATGGTTGAGATGTCTTACCCTTGACCAGAAGCCCCATTAAGTGGTTTTACATCACAATCTTACAGGAGCTTTTAAGTTCCCCCCCCCCCCCCAGATTTTTTCAAATGGAAAATTTCAGGCAGTACAAAAGAGAATATGATGAATTCCCTTGCACCACCCTTAACAGTTATCAACATTAAATCCCAGATATTGTATTTCATTCATAAATATTTAAATATATATCTCTAAAGATTAAGTACTCTTTATAAACATAACCATACAGCCATTATCATACCATTTAAATTTAATTCCTTAATATCTTTCAATATCCAGTTAGTGTTCATATTTTCCCCACTGTTTTATAAATTTTTTAAATTTATAAAATTTAAATCTTTCATCTTTTTAATCTGTTTTATCTCTGATTAAGATTCAATGAGATTGACATCTTGTAAATGATTGATATATGTTTCTCAAGTGTCAATCTATAAATTCCCTCACCATCATTTTTTTCTTGCAATTTTTTTACCACCCCCCTTATTTATTTATTTATTTATTTATTTTTAAGGAGGTACCGGTGATTGAACCCAGGACCTCATGCATGGGAAGCAGGTGCTCAACCACTGAACTATATCTGTTCCCCAATGAGAGTTGGTTTTTTTGTTTGTTTGTATATTTGTTTTTAGGAGGTACCATACATGGGAACTTGTACATGGGAAGCAGGGACTCAACCACTTGGGCTACATCTGCTCCCCTTTTTCTTGAAATTTATTTGTAAAAACCAGGCCATTTGTCTGAAAGTTTCTCTTAGTTTGGATTTTGATGATCACATCCCCATGGTAGTGATAACATGTTGCTCCATCCCCTGTGAATTGATTAAATCTATCAACTTGATTACAATTTTGTTCTGAGCTCTCCAACTCTGAAAATCCATCTTTTCCATGACCTGATAGTTAATGAGATTACTTCAGATATGCAGTATGCTTACAAATACCACTTTATTGTAGTTCTAACACCATAGACATCTTCTTATTTCTTTTGAAGCCTTATTTCAAGCACTTGGAGAGAAAGATGTTTACAGCTCCACAGTGATAGTACTTAGGACGGTTTCTTACTAATAGAAGCACATGTCTGTTGACCAGAGAAAGAAGTGATGTCTCCATATAGGCATACCTCATTTTGTTGTGCTTCGCTTTATTGGACTTTGCACATACTGTTTTTTTTAGAAATTGAAGGTTTGTGGCAACCCTGCATCAAGCAAGTCTATAGGTGCCATTTTTCTAACAGCATGTGGTCACTTTGTGTCTCTTTGTCACATTTTAATTAAAGAATGTGCATTGGTTTTTTTAGATATAATATTATTGCACACTTAAGAGTCTATAGTATAGTATAAATATAACTTTTATATGCCCCGGAAACCAAAAAAGAACATGTGACTTGTCTTATTGCGATACTTGCTTTATTGTGGTAGTCTGGAACCAAACCCACAATATCTCCAAGGTATACCTGCATATGTTTGATCTCTGTAGCTCTGAAAACCTAATTTCCCGTATCCTACTATTTAATAGGTTTATTGTTTTTAGAATCTATATTTTCTTATGTGGAAACTGAAGTCCTACTGCTTGGTTCAGGTCCCAGCTCCACCATATACTTTCCTAGTAGTGCAACCTGGGAAGGGACTTAGTAGCACTGTGTCTCTATTTTTTTTATCTGTAAAAGGGAAATAATAATAGCATATACCTCATAAGGTTGTTGGGAGGATTAAAAGAATTATAAATGTTAAGTAATTAGAACAGTGTCTGGCACATAGTAAGCACTTAAGTGTTGGTTGTTACTATCAGAGCACTCGATAAAATGTCTGGATAGCACTCTTCATAATTGTTGGTTTTCGATATTAGTCTGAGTGAAAGCAGCACAAGTGCGTATGCTTTTGCTATGTGATGAGGAAGATCACTCCCACAGTTTGGAATTCATATATTTTTAGATTTCATCTGTTTCAGTCCTCTCATTTTATGGGTGAGGAAACAGAGTTAGGTATGTAACTTGTGTAATTTTACACAGAATTTGGGGCAGATCTAGGATTTGAACTCAGATTTCCCAGCTGACTTGGCCAGAGTACTTTATACCAAAGGAGACAGTTCATCTGAGTTGTTCTTCTTGAAATATGGTCCTTGTCCTAACACCTCTTGCTTCCTTGTGTTCATTCAAGTTGAGATTTCATATTTAATAAATTAACGTTAGTACTAAAAGTTGAAGTATGTGCACATAATAGAACATTATTCTGCCAAAAAAAGGATTGAAGTTCTGATATGTTCAAGAACTTGGATGAACCTTGAGGATATCATGTTGAGTGAAATAAGCCAGACACAAAAAGACAAATATTGTATTATCTCACAGATGTGACATAATTAGAATAAGCAAATTCACAGAGTCAGGAACCTAGAATATAGGTTTCCATGGGTTTGGGTGGGGTTAGGAAGTGGGGAGTTAATCCTTAAATTGTACATGATTTCTGTTTGGGATGATGGAAAAGTTTTGGTAATGGATGGTGGTGATGGTAACCCAACATTGTGAATGTAATTAGCAGCACTGACATATATATTTGAATGTGGTTAAAAGGGGAAATGTAAGGTTATGTATATGGTAATAGATTAAAATTTAAAAATTAAATCCGTAGGACTGTACAACACAAACAGTGGACCCTAAAGTAAACCATGGACTATGGTTAATAGTACAGTTATAAAAATGTTCTTTTATTGATTGCAGCAAATGTAGCACACTAATGCAAGGTGTTAATAATGGGATGTTATAAGGGAACTCTCTGCTTTCTGCATGATTTTTCTATAAACATGTAACTTCTCTAATTAAAATAAAGAAAGTTGATGGCCTTTTTTTCTTCTAGGTTGCCAGCATACTTTGTTGTCCCCATCCCTCTTCTTGAAGAGGATATTCCACGCTTCCATGGTCATGGAGTACCAGTAAGTGCAAATGGAAACCCTCACAAGCACAGATTGCTCATTGACCCATCCTGGCTAAATTATCTTATTTAAGCCCTTTGGCTTTGTCTTGCCCTCAGTCCAAGAGTGATCCAAAAATATCTTAGGGACTCCCTGGAGGTGGTGCTGAAGGCTTTTAAACTTGACTCTCTCTGGGACAGGGAGATGTCTTTAAAAACATCCTAAAACAAACTTTAAGAAGATACAGATCTGTCAAGTATTGAAAGCCTGATTTAACACCTAAATCATTTTGAAGCTGAACCAACCACTCTTAGGGTAGTAGGGTTTAAGATTCTTTTGGGTCCATACTATTAATCTTTGTAGGGACATGGTTGTATTTTCTCCCAAAAACAACATGGAGTGCTTACTTAGTTTTCACAAAATAGAATGGGATGGGAGCCATATTTAATGTGTCACTGATCAAAGAAAACAAAGCTCTGGTAGTTATTCCAGTTTGGGAGTTGCCAAGCCTGCAGGGAATTTAGAATGGAATGAGAATTATAAATAAATGCTATTCTATGCACATGGCTGTTTCACCAAAAAGTTCACTCCCTTACAGTAGGAGAAGTGTTTTAGCATACCTGGAAGCCCATGGAGGCCAGGCAAGTAATGAACATGGCCCTTGCAGTGAAACAGAGAGACACTCTTCCTGGCCTAGGGGACAGCTGCTTTTTGGCACTAACCTGTTTGTGACATTTGAGAATATGGACATAGTGTTGCCAGATAGTCTGGTTTTTTTTTTTGTTTTTTTTTTTTTTTTCAGAAGAAGCCAGAAATAGAAATTTCATGTGAATTTTCTTGATTTCTAAATGTATGCAGCTGATTCAAATGTTTGTTTGTTTTTTTTAATGTGTCTTTGGGTTACATTTGGCTCATGTCTCACCAGTTTGCAACCTTTGATTTATGGCAATAATTCTCAAATTTTTGTCTTGGGAATCTTTACACTCCTAAAAGTTTTTGAGGATCCCAAAGGTCTTTTGTTTATATGGGTTGTGTCGATATTTTCCATATTAAAAATTAAAACTGAAAAAATTTTAAATGCTGGTATATAAGCAAACCCATTACATATTAACATAAATAACATCTCTATGAAAATTAACTATATTTTCTAAAAAAAAAAATAGAATAACATTGTTTTACATTTTTGAAAATAGAAGACAGCTGGATTATCGCATCTGCTTCTTGCATTGAGTCCCTTGTAGTATATTGGGGTTTGATTGAAGTATGTGAAGAAAACCCAGCCTCATACAGATATGAAGTTGGAAAGGGGAGGAATATTTAAAAGCCTTTTTCGGATAATTGTGAATATTGTTCTTTGATGATATACCAAATTAGCTTAATATTGTTAAAAAATAGTTTTGACCTCTCAGACAGCCAGAAGGGGTCCTGGGATCCCACAGGGGTCTGTAGACTACACTTTGAAAATCACTATTTTGTATCCTAAAGGATCTACAATGGCCTTTCATAGATGAATCTGGGAAGAAAGGGTGTGTTCTATGGGAAGCAACAAAGATGAATTGCCTACATATATGGGGAATAGGCTACTTCTCCATCCTTGCATTGTATGAAGTTTAGCCACTCTGTGTTCTACCTAAGCCTTGGGGCTGAGAAGTAGAAAATGTTCTGATAAGACCTGAGAGAGGAGTCAGCAGCATAACTTTAATTGAAACTGTAGGAAACTGTTCTTAATTTATTAGATCTGCCCTAATTATATGTTCTAAGAGTGATTAGTGGAGTTTGTGTGAATGGACAGGGGAAAAACATACACAAGATGGATTTACACATTTACCCAGGGAACACAGAGCTCTCAATCAATCTCTCTCATTCTCACTTTTTTTTTTAAAGATTTATTTTTTATTTATTACATATCTACTTCCATTCACAGCCGGCTCTGCTTCAGTTCGCGGGTGGCTGGCTGCGCTCCGTTCACAGGCGACCCGCCCTGCCCGTGGTGGCTTTGCCCTGTCCGTGGCAGCTTTTTGCCCTGCCCACGGTACCTCCGCCCGCCCACGGTGGCTTGCCCTTCTCAAGGTGGTCTGCCCGCTGGGAGAGGTCCCCGGGAACCGAACCCGGGGCCTCTCATGTGGTATACCGGCGCCCTATCCACTGGGCTATACGGCCGGCCCCTCTCATTCTCATTTTTATGTAAGATTTTTATTTGACTGGAAAATTAAGATCTCCAAAAATAATCTTAAGCAAATTAAAAGGCATATATATATATATATATATATATATATGAAAGTATGTACCTTAACCTAGAAAACCCAATCATTTCAAATATTCCTTGGAATGATCAATATTGAAAACTTGTACTATTCTACCCTTTGTTTTTTCTTTAAGGCAAGGTTTCTCAACCTAAGTGCTGACATTTTGGGCTGGATAATTCTTTGTTGTGCAGGGATGTCCTCTGCATTATAGGATGTTCAGCAGTGTTACTGACCTCTACTCATGAGATGTCAGTAGTTCCCCTAACTCCCCTTCCAACCCCACCCCTTTGTAACAACCAAACATTTCTCCTGACCTTGTCTTACATCCCCTGAGGTGCAAATTCCCATAGGTTAAGAATTCCTGGTGATCAGGGTTAGTTGTCTCTTGTTTAGCATATGTCTCATCAGATTCTTAAGCAGACAACTACGTTCCAGAAGAGTCAGTAAGTCCCTTCTCTGGCTACATCCTTACCATGTCTCTCTCTCACTCCTATGGAACCTAATCATACTTACACTTTATTCTCTACACCTTTTTTAAAAAACGAGGTAAGAAAATCAGGCAGTCTTTTTTTTAAGATTTATTTATTTATTTATTCCCTCCCCGCTCCCTGCTTCGTTGTTTTTGTGCTTGCTGTCTGCTCTTTGTGTGTACTACTCCTTCTGCTTTTCTTCTCTTTAGGCAGCACGGGTAACCAATCCTGGGACCTTCTGGAGTGGAGAGAGGCTGCTCAATCTCTTGTACCACCTCAACTCCCTGATTTGCTGCATCTCTCATTGTCTCTCTTCTGTGTCTCTGTTGCATCATCTTCCTGTGCCTGCTCTCTGTGTGGGCCAGCACTCCACGTGGGCCAGCACTCCTGCGTGGGCCAGCACTCCGCGTGGGCCAGCTTGCTTTTCACCAGAAGGCCCTGGGAATCTAACCATGGACCTCCTGTATGGTAGACGGGAGCCCAGTCACTTGAGTCACATCTGCTTCCCTCAAGCTGTCTTTATAGGCATCTGTGTATCTTGGGTTATGAAGTTGGTTGGCTTCTCTTTCTACTCTAGGGTTTTTATTTTGTTTGTTTTGTGTTAAGGATCATCTTTGACACTTAATTCCGTTTATTCTACATCCCTGTAGTTGTCCTTGTTCCCCTTCCCCCAAATATTAAGACCATAAAAAAGGAAAGAAAGAAGAGAAAAAAGAATTAAAAAAAAAAAAAAAAAAAAAAAAAAAAAAAAAAAAAAAAAAAAAAAAAGATGGGAAAGGAACCATAAAGGGCCAGGGGAAAAAAGCAATAAAAGTGAAAAATCATAAAAAATTAAAATGAATTAGAATTAAAAAGGTGGAAGGCAAAAAAAGAAACAGCAAAAAAATAAAAGATCGAAAAGCTAAGAAGAGAAGAAAGAAAATGAAGACCAAACAAGAGGTGGGATGAAAAAAAAGCAAAAGAAGAAGGAAAAGTGAAAGAAAGAAAAGAAATAAAGAAAATAAGGAGAAAAAGGTAAAAAAAGAAGAAAAAAAAAAAGAAAGGGAAAAAAACCAGGCTTCCCTCTTAGGCACCAGCAACTGTCTCAGGCTGCCAGTGCTCACCAATCAGTAACCCTATGGCCCACTCTCTGCTAGTAAGGTACCCAGATATAGAGAAAAGAATAAAGAATTAAAAAAATAAAAAACTAAACTAAAAAAAAGATATCTCAGTGTAAGTTTCCTGTCATGAGGCTGCCTTTCCCACAGCTTCCCCTGTCCCAGAGAGCTGGCTGGGTGCCTGACAATCCACTGAATTTGCTCTGGCTCCCTTCTCTTCTGGGCATCTGACAGCTCATGGCTGCCTCTCCCCACCCCCCTTTCCCTCAGGTCAGTTGGGCATCTGAGGGCTCTCCTGCTTATTTTGTCTTCTTCTGGCTCCCCTCTCTCCTGGGCTGTTTGGCACCTGTCAGCCCATACCCTCACTGACCCAGTTCCTCTCTCTCCCATGGCAGGTGGATATGACAGCCCAACTGTTCTGCTCCCCCCTTCCCTGGAGCCTGTTCAGCACCAGCTGATGTCTCTCCTTTTCCCCAGAACCCGCTGAGATCCCCTCCATCTGCCCTATCTCCCCTCCGCCCCTAAACCTTTCTCTCCCTGAGCTGGCTGGGTGCAGGTCCCCACACCTGTTTGTCCTGCAGTTCCCCACCTCGAGAGCCTGCTGGGCACTGGGATGCACCCCTGGATGTCTGGTGACTTTCCTCACTCTCAGAGCCAGCTGAGTGCTGGTCTTCCAGCCAAATCATGTCCCTGGCTTCCCTCTCCCTCTGAGCCAGCTGGGTGCTGGCTTGCCTGCCCTATCTCCCATGGCTTCCCTCTCCCTCGGCTAACTGGATATCCCATATCTAGCTGCCCTTTCCTATTGCTCTTGCATTCCTGCCACTTCTCTTCTGCCAGGTAATCCTGCTTACCTTCCCTCAGTTTCTGGAGGAGGAGTGCAGCCTGCCATTCCCTACTATGCTATGTTGGATCCTCTCTGCCTTCTAAGCTGTCTTTAAAAGAATTTTTTAATTTTTTAATTTTTTACCTTTCCCTGTTACATATCCCCCCCCCCCCTTTCTGCTTGCTCTTGATGTGTGTTCATTTCTTGTGTTCTTCTATGCCTGCTTTGTCTCCC
>PVKH010045224.1:0-10525 GCA_004027955.1 Chaetophractus vellerosus | reverse complement strand
ATCCTCCAGCTTTCTTTCATTTGAAATTAACCTCCCTAGACTACCCCTTTCAGCCACAATCAGCAGTGCTGAATATATTCACTATAATTTGTTACCATCAACTCTAATCATTTCCCCACATTTACAATCCCCTTTATTAAACATTCTGCATACCTTCAGCATCAGCTCAACCTTCTTAACCCACTTTCTATCTCCTAGTAAACTATACTGTATAGTTTAATTCCATGATTTTACTCATTGTATTTAGTTCATAGTAAGACCATTCGACATCCTTTTGTGTCTGGCTTATTTCACTCAACATAATGTCCTCAAGGGTCATCCATGTTTTCATATACATCCCAAGTTCATTTCTTCTTACAGTTCAATAGTATTCCATTGTATGTATATACTACATTTTTGTTTATCCATTAGTTAGTTGATGGACACTTGAATTGTTTCCATCTTTTAGCAATTGTGAATAATGCTGCTATGAACATCAGTGTGCAAATAACTTTTAGTTCGTGTCTTTGCTTTTAGTTCTGAATATATTCCTAGTAGCAGGATTGCTGAATCATATGGAA
Source organism: Chaetophractus vellerosus (assembly GCA_004027955.1). Lineage (NCBI taxonomy): Eukaryota > Metazoa > Chordata > Mammalia > Cingulata > Chlamyphoridae > Chaetophractus > Chaetophractus vellerosus. The sequence continues at coordinate 9,965 of PVKH010045224.1, read as the reverse complement.
ATTCTATATTTATCCTGAGGAACCACCAGCAAAGGCTTCCCCATTTTATATTCCCACCAACATGTAGTGTTCCCATTTCTCCACATCCTCTCCAGCACTTGTAGTCTTCCTCCTTTTTAATAATGGCCGTTCTATAGGGCGTGAAATGTTATTGCATTGTAGTTTTGGTCTGCATTTCCCTAGTAGCTAGTGATGTTGAGCATCTTTTCATATGCCTTTTGGCCATTTGTATTTCACTTTTGGAAAAATTTCTGTTCAAGTCATTCACCCATTTTTAAATTGGATTGCTTGTCTTTTTATCATTGAGTTGTATTATCTATTTATATAACATGGAGAACAAACCTGTACTAGATATGTGGTTTCCAAAAATTTTCTTCCAATGAGTAGGCTGCCTTTTCACCTTCTTAACAAAAGCATTTGAAGAGGAAAAGGGTTTACTTTTGAGGAGATGCCATATATCTACTTTTCCTTTCATTGCTCGTGCTTTGGGGTGTAAGGGTGTCCACACCATTCTTGCCTCAAACCAGCATGTATTGGATTGTTGCATCTGTGTTTGAGGTCCTAATTTTTATTCTAAGAGTCTTTTTATTTACTTGATCTTTTTAAAGTGTAGCCTCTCACTGAATTTCTAAGAAAGATTGCACCCTTTAAAAGCTTTGCAAAATGTGAGTTATGTGTACTTGTTATCCTGACTTTGCCTGCTTTCTCTGTGGGAGGATGTGGCTATGATTGCCTCCTTCTGGTCTGAATGCTCTGTGTTCTTTTCCATGTGATGTGTTCCTTAGGCTGCAATTAAGATTTGAATTTACTTTTGGTTGGAAGAATCCTGATTGGGATCAAAGATAATGGCAAACTCTCCATTTGGCAGAAACAGGGATGCCTCCTGGCTCTAGTCATTTAGGGGCATTCTGGTTTCACCATTTCATCAACCTGCTTGTTATGTAGGTTACACTAAGAATAGCAAATAGCTAGAGTTTATTAAATGTTTTCTATATGGTTATTGTTAAATGTTATTTCCATTTAATACATGAAGACCATTTTAAGCATTATACAGATAGTATAACCAAATAACCAAGGTGGGCGTAGTATTCCAAACTCCTTTCTATAGAGTGACTGATGTATAGAAGGCAAATTAAACTCTCTTGGGGAGGGAAGTCTTGGAATATTTAATAGCTGATTTCAAGGTGACACTGATTTTTAAAATTTGTTCTTTTCTGTAACTCTATTAATTTATTAGAGGAAGTAGCCCACCCAGATAATATGCCTCAACTAGCTGAGCATTTACTATGAGGAAGGCTCTCTTCTAAGCATTTTATGTGCGTTAACACATTTAATCCTTCCAACCTTTGAGAAAGACATCATTGTTTCCTCCATTTTGTAGTTGAAGAAATTGAGCACTTGTTCATTTTGCCCAATATCCCAAATTTGGTATCAAATCTAGGGTTTGAACCCAGGAAGTCTGGCTCCTGAATTGTCACTTAACTACTATTCAACACTGCCCTTACAGTGTCGTTGTCCAATAAGATGGTCATAATTACAGTTGAATAATGCCCAGTAGCATATTGCTCATGAATCACACTATTTTATCCTCTAATATTTTAAGTGCCCATGATACAAGGCAACAAAAGTCAAGGACCAGTCTTTTAATGTACATCTTTTTCAATTATACTATAAACCTTGAGTGAGATAGAGCTAGACTTTGCCTGATTAACACCAGAAAGTCCAGACAGATAAGGACCATGGGATCCAGAACTAGCTCTTGCCACTGTGAGTGGCCTAGTAATAGGGATCAGGCACTGCTTCAGTTCTGAGGGAAGGTCTATTCTGATAGGTGAAGCATGGTATCTAGGTGATAAGGCAAGAACAATACAGTCCAGGGAGTTCTTGTGGGAAGGTGGGAGAGCCATAAATGGGCAATCTGTGTCAGAGAAGACTGTCAGGACATAGCAAAGCATTAGGGCTGAGTTTCAGGGACAGTGCTCTAGAGGTAAAAACAAAGCAAGGTTCTTTACAGTTGCCCAAATAAAGGAATTAGGCTTGGGAAAATGGCAGAAGCTCTGTTTCCAGAACTGGGGCACTATCTCAGAGTCAAACTGACAAATGTGACATAACTACGGGGGTTATTTCTAGAGTGAGGTACACGCCATTGTTTGTACTCACTAGATTCATTTCCAACTAGATCTTGAAATAGAGTGAAGACAATGTCCCTAGACATCTGGTCTACCTTACACAGGAATAACAATCTCTGAAAGGACAGGAGAATCATTTTGTCTCCTCTCTTTTTAAGAGGATATATCAACAATATTCTCCTCTGTCAGAAAGTGGAAATTAAGCCTGTTTAGATGTGGCATAATATCAACAGTCAAGTCACTAGAATGGGTGGAGGAGAAAATGATGACTATACACCCAATTACAGAGAATCTAAAATTAGTGCTATTTATTCTTGGGGATCATTTTAACATTTTCCATTATATTTTAATAAAATGGTCAGTTTTTTTTCCTTTACACCTCACAATCAGGGGAACAGGTGAAAGTATACTGAATGGAGAACACATGATCCCTGGATAATTCACAAATTGGATAATATGGGACAGTAGATTAAGACTTAATTTTATTACCACCTACATTTTCTATTATATCATGTCATTTAAGCAGATGGCTCCAGGAGTTCAGTGAACCCGATTATTTTTGTACAGTTCTCAGTGTGGAAAGTTAGAAGAGGAATAAATCTTCCCTTTAAGCCTGGTCCTTGGCAGTATACAGTTTATCTCTCTTAGGACAGAATGGAAACTGTCATGAAAGCCAAGAAAGAGGACCCTTTATCTGGTGCAGAGCATGCCCACAAGTATTGCTACAGGATGATAAGGTGGAAGGAACAAAAAATTTGTAACTAGAGGACCTAAAGTTATCAGTTGTGAATGTGTCCTACTGGACAAGTCACTTCACCTCACTGAGCCTCAGTTTTCTAATTTTTCTGATATAAGTAGTAGCTCCTTACTGACAGTGTTGGATTATGGTTGTACAAGCATTTTGTACACTAGACAGAGGCTCATTAACAATAAGAAATTATGATCGTAGGTGCTCCTACACTAAAAACAAAGATATTTTTTAGTAAGTGTTGTTTTTATTTCCTCAGTAAAGAAATTTAACCTAATTAGGTTGCACCTGCTGGGGCTGGGGTGCTGATTTATTAAGGCTGGGCTCCCCCCCCTTTTCCTTTGATGAGTCCCAAAGTTCTCATCGGTCTTCCTTATGCAAAAGAAGAATTGAAAACTGCAACTTTTTATTGGCTCTGTATTCCTGCAGGAGTGGAAACTGTCCAGGGGAGGGGTGGGTGAAATGCAAGGTGGTCAGGTGATGGGTCAGTCTTTTGTCAACTGGTATCTTCTGGGTGGGTGATTTTCCACCGTGGTTAGGTATTATCTGTTTAATTTTCCATTGGTCCTCTCCTTTGCTGAATTATCTCTTCTCCTACCTTTCCCTACCTCATTTCCTCAGTCTGTTCCCTTGACTTGGCATGTCTTTCTTATCATCTCTGCTTAGTAAAACTTTACGCACAGTTCAAAAATTTAGTTCAACTTTTTCCTGCTTCAGACTCAGATTCAAGATTTACTGAGAACCTGCTTAGCATCAGGAAGAGTAAGGGTGCTGCACATGGGTTATCTAATTCAATTACTAAAACTGTGGAGTAGCTCAGATTCAGATACGTTTGTTCATCCTATCCTCCTGAGATTTCCCAAGAGGATTGAGAAAGCCAGAACTTTGGTAGCATTTAAAAAATATTGCAGATAAGAAAACTGGGTTGAAGTAATTTGCGTCAGTTCATAGAACTAGACTTGAGTGAAGACAGGATTAAGATCTAAGTCAGAATTGGACTACTGGCCTGGTGCTCTGCCCTATTCTCCAAATTTTATGAAGTCAATTTTTGACTTTCCAAGTTTGTTCTCTCTTTCTAAACCACTATAATGCTAATATTCCATGTATCATTCTCTGATGTACATGATAAATCTTACTTCCATTCTTATATAATAAAAGTACTTTGAAGAAAGGAACTAAGGCTTCCTGAACTTTGTGTCCCTTATAAGGCCCACCGTGGGCCTTGCATATAATAAGCACTTAATATAGAAATTTTGGATGAATGCATGGTAGTTCCCCAAGCCTAACTGATTAAGCAGTGGCATTTCCCTTAGGTTTGTCTGATATCAAGTATCTGTGGTAACTGTTTAGTAATTACCATGGGGAAACAGATGTGACTCAACGATGGGGCTCCCATCTACCATATAGAAGGCCCAGGGTCCGATTCCTGGGGCCTCCTGGTGAAAGGCAAGCTGGACCATGCAGAGAGCTGGGCTGAGCGGAGAGCTGGCCCATGCAGAGGGCTGGTCCATGTGGAGTGCTGGCCTGAGCAGGAGAGCTGGCCCACTCAGGAAAGCTGGCTCATGCAGGAGTGCTGGCCCATGCAGGAGTGCTGGCCTGCATGGAGAGCTGGCGCAGCAAGATGACACAACAAAAAGAGACACAGAGGAGAGACAATAAGAGATGCAGCAGACCAGGTAGCTGAGGTGGTGCAAGAGATTCAGTGCCTTCCTCCCACTCCAGAAGGTCCTAGCATCGGTTCCCGGGGCCACCTAAAGAAAAGACAAGCAGACACAGAGAGCAAAACAGTGAAGGGGGGTAGGGAGAAATAAATAAATAAAATGAGTCTTATTTTTAAAATTACTATGCACCAATGATGCGCATATAGTAAACATATGATTTCAGGCTGTCTTTGTGAATTGGATTAAGATATGCCATTATATTCTTTTCTTCATGGGAATTGGTGAACAACAAACAATACATTATCACAAACTTATTTATAGTATAGATTAGCTGAAAGATGAGTTTTTTGTTTACTATGTTACCATCAAATTAAAAGTTTACAACCTCACTCAGAATCTTGGCTCCTTATGTGCAGACACCTTGTCTGTCATTTTCACCAGTAATATCACCAGTATTTAGAGTAACAGCAGCTGTTTAATATTTGTTGAATGATTGATGAGTCTGTAGTTTCATTGGATGATGAAGCTTTGACTCTTTAGATGATATATTATTAGAGTTAAAACTTGAAAGACACTTTTACATAGGTTCTCTCTTCTGACCTTCACAACAAGCCTTTGAGGTTGTTAAGTCAGTTATAACAGTCCTTATTTACAAAAAATTATCAAAGACATTACATGAATCTACCTAAACAATAGCAGGTAACCAATCCTTGAAACCAAGTTTTCTTACTCCAAATACTGTGCTCTTTCTGTGTTACCATGTAATGGTTAGAATATATAAACATAGAATGGAATGATGACCAGAGCAATCAAGTTAGGGACATTTTTAAAGTGCTTTCTAGAATATTATATATAATCAGTTGAAATACCTTTGGCATCTGAAAGATGCTACCACTACGGAAGCAAGAGTAGTGAGTGTGGTTGATTAGTCTGAATTTGAGCAAGTTCTGACTTGTCCTTTGAGCATTACAGAAGAAAAAAAATAAGTATGGCCATTTTATTCTCTACTTACTTCCTTTGCCTCCATTTTCCAGCTTGTCTGAACCATGAGCTATTTAAGGCTTCAGACATTTACCAAAGTCTTCTAAGTATCTTTTTGTACTCAGTAGTTTTTGTTCATACCAGCTGAAAGAGCCAGCTGACTCCTTTGGTATTTTTATACCCTGGACTTTATTGTTTTCCTCCAGTGTGTTCCACCCTACGCCAAAGTGCAGATGCTGTGATTGCTGCTTCTATCTCAAGACATCTGCTTTTCAGTAGGTCCTTTTCTTTCTTTCATTCTCAATTATAATCTTTATGTGTCACTGCTAAAATATAGAGTGGAACATATCAGATCTTGCTATTGCAAGAATGAATATCCTGTTTTCAGCCCTTGAATTCTCCCGTGGAGGGCAAACTTAGTTTTAAGTTCACTGTGTTTGCATTTGTATACCAAACATCATCAAATCTAGGACCTTAAAATACTCCTATAAGCACAGTTATTTGCTATAAAAGCACTCCTTTGAAGCCCATAACTCTAGGCACATTTTTCAATGGTGTAAATAAAAAGCACAGGCAAAATAACCAATTCATTTAAGGTCACTTTAATCTTTATCTGCTCCCTCCCTGCTTTTTTTTTTTTTTTTTTTCCTGATCTAAGTTAAACAGAGTTTACACAACCTTTGACTGGAAAGTGCTGTCAACTTTGAAATCCAACCAGAAATACGATGTCCTTGATCAAAGACCACACACTGGCTACCCACAGGCTACATTTGGCCTGCAGAGTGGTCTTAAAAATTCAATTTATTGAGAATATTTTAAAATCAAGAAATTTCAGATATCATTCTGGATTTCTAACTTTTCATGAAAAAACAGGAAGATCTGGCAACACAAAGCTTACATTTGCACGTGTCATCAAAAGGCTAGAGTTGAGTGGTTGCTGGAGGTAAATTGGAGGGTGAGATTGAGCCCCTCTTTCACTTAACTGCCTGACTTCTTCAAGCCTAGAAAAGAAATTTCATAGGAATTAATTCAAAATATTTTATTTTACAATATGGGAATATGACATTTGCACTATTTTTCATTATTTAACATTTATTGGAAGGAACTTTGGACCTGAAGTTTGAAGACCTAGTTTAGGGTTCTGGCTCTGCCACATACTAACATTGACCTTGAATAAGGCACTTAACTTCTCTGAGCTTGCTACTTTGTCTCGACAAGGGGCATGGTATATCTGCTAGCAGCAAGGTCATATGTATCAAAAATGATCATGAATCTGAAGGTTCTTAGTATGCCATATGGCACTATGCAAGGGTAAGATACTTTGTGTGGAAACAGAACTACAGCATATGGTTTCTCAAGGAGCTTGGAATCTGGTTCAAAGACAGGATTCACATATAAGATAAGTACCAATTGAAAGTATCCTATGGCCTATAAGGGGTAGAGGCATTAAAGAAAATGTGCACAGTCATGTAGTATAGTCAATCCCAAATAAAAAGGATATACATAATATTTCTTCTACGAATTAATTCATGCCATCCACAAATATTTATTTAGCACCTACTCTATGACAAGAAGTATTATAAGTGCTGGGAAGTAATGAAATAGAAAGTCTAGGTACCTACTCTTACAGCGTTAGTAGTCTAGTCAAGGGGAGAGGGAGAGACAGTAAACAAGTAAACAAATAAGTAAATACTATACTTGAAAATACTACTAAGTGCTACAAAGAAAATAAATGTGAGTTATAAGATAGAGTTGATGAGCTGAACTGTTCCCCTTATGACTGTCCATATTACCCATTGTAACATGATTTTGTAATAAGTCTCATTTGTAAAGTACTTTACAGTTTACAAAGCCGTTTCATGTCCATTGTGCATGACAAAAGGCATGTTAACTCAGGGATTACTGGTTAATTTGTAGCAGAACTGTTGTGGTATCTGGTCCAGTTGTTTTGTGATATGTCTTGAATTCTTGTTCCTCACAATTGGAGTAAGAGGCTAGGAACTGGGAGGAAAGAAGATCAGTTGTTTTTCAGTAATATGAAATGACAATGGCCATAGTACATTAGTACCTAATGCAGGGTGTGTGCTGGAGCATTTCTCTAAGGGACTCAGGTAGTGGGCTTCTACCAGCACCTTGGGACATAATTTCACAATCTGATAAATCTCACCATTTGGACAATTTCTTAAAATGTCACACTTAACCTCCTGTCTGTTGCTATGCAGTTGGATTGCATACTGCCAGCGCATGCTTGCTCTGTGACTGAGAAAACCAAATTCATCCATAAGGAAAATGTTAGGATAGCTGATGGTAAAGATTAGGTAGAGGTAGTGTATGCTACATGATTGATTTTATTCAGAAAAGGAAGTCTTGCATATTGGAAAAAATGAAAAAGTGAAGTTTGAAAAGAAGCTGAATTCTGGTTGCAAAAGGAACAAACTAGAAAGCAATATATTATAGATGGGTTTCTGCAGACTAAGATTTATAGCATGTGGTGATTGCTTCTTTGATTATTAATCAGTTGAGTTCTCAGTTGCTTAAGCTATTAACTGACAGCTGAGTATAATACTTTACTGTATGAAAATCTAATAATGTTTTAGTCTTCCCTCAAAGGCAGCTCATTAAGATATATTATGTACAAATATTCAACACATACAAGGATTGTGTATAAGATATAGCTATAAAAGTGTCACATGCGTCCCAACGTCACTGTCTCTATTTCATAGTACATTGTGTAGACGTTCCTGTGTTGGGGCTTTAGTGCTGGTACATGTGGTTGCCCCCAAATTTTGTTTTTACTAGTACTTCTAAGGCAAAATGTAGTGAACTTGATTAATCAGCTTCTTCCTGGACCTCTTTGTCTTGGTTTCGTTTGTGGACATAGAATGCATGCTCTTTAATACATAGCTGCGGTTGCCTTTTCCATTTGTATACTTTAAAAATTTTTGATGGTAAGGTTGAAATGTGTTAATTTTGGAATATGAGAGGAAACCTTCAGATATACAAGTTTAGTTCTTTGGTTTGCTTACCTCTGAGAAGGTTCTTTGTTGAGTAGAGAGTATATGTTTATAGTTTTGAGGTAAAGGTGTTTTTCTATCTTGGATGTATGCTATTAATGTGCTGATGTTTGCTGACACTATGTCCATTCTGATGACTGTACACAAAAAAGAATCCTTCATATTCGTAGCTGGAATCACAGTGAGAATGGATAGATTCCTTGGAACACAATCTTTTTCCTAATAAAGAAACCTTAAAGATTAATTTTTTAAACATTCTTTCACTCCTTTTCTAGCATGAAGGAACAGGAGCTAGTATAGGTTAGGTTTCTTCCATGATCCCATTACCCCAGAGAACAGGTACATTTGAGTAAAAAGAGTAAAATTATTTAACTAGTTCAAATGGTGATGGAATAGAGAAATATCTGGAAGTGATTAAATGGCCATAAATACTTTGCTTTTTTACCATAAAAGTTTTATTTAAAAAGAAAGACAACTGTGGCAGGGGAGGACCATTTGTGTGGGGTGTCAGTGAAGAGGAATACATGGGAAGAGTTTCACCTGGACATACATATAAGGCATATAAATGTGTTCAGATCTTCATGGGGCATTGTCATGGTGGGTAGAGATTCACAAAATAACCAAAAGAATATTGAATTCCCATCCTAGGGAGCCCTGCCACATTCTCTGATGGAACAGCAAGAATCCCCCAAGAACAGTGGCTAGTGAAGGAGGATGGTCCATTGATGGGACCTTGATATTGATGACAGTGCTTATGAACCTTTACTCTTGAAATTGAAACTTAGCATAGTATTATTATAGGGTGCCTAAGTGTTACCTCCTGAGAGCCTCCTTGTTGTTCAAATGTGGCCTCTCTCTGAGCCAAACTCAGCAAATAAATGCAATAACTTCTCCCCAGCATGGGGCATGACTCCCAGGAATGAGCCTCACTGGTACTGAGGGATTACTACCAAGCACCAACTAGCAATGCAACTGGAAAAAGACCTTGACCAAAAGGGGGAAAAGGTAAAGACAAATGAGTTTATATGACTAAGAGACTTTTAAGTGAGTAGGGAGGTCATTCCAGAGGTTACGCTTTTGCACGTCTCAGTAGGATCTCATTGACTGCCAAATTAGACACTACCCCAAATAGTGAGGCTCCTGAGGGCTCTGGAGACACCCAGGCACTATGGTCAGGGCAGTAAGCTCATGAGTTTGGCGTCTTGCCAGTGGGCCCTACTTTGGGGTTTGTGCTCCCCAGTGTGACAGAATTGGACTCAGTTGTGGTTTCCCTACACATGGCTCTTTGTTCCCTTCTATTTGAACCTATAGTTGGTGCTGGCATTGGTAGGTGTACATCCAAGAGACTTGAGGGCTCCGAGTTGGGCCCTGAGCCTCAACAGTATTGCAACACCTACTCTCCTGTTCATTGGACTCACCTAGGACAAATAAC
>PVKH010045223.1:0-10529 GCA_004027955.1 Chaetophractus vellerosus | reverse complement strand
TAAGTGATGCCTTTACCGTAATAACATTCAATGTTAATTAATTGAACATTCCAATCAAAAGACTGAAAGAATGGATGAAAAATCCAAGCCATCTATATGTTATCTTTAAGAAGTTCACTTCAGATGTAAGAAAATAACCAGGTTGTAACTGAAAGGTCAGTCAAAGGTTTTCTGTACAAATAGTAACCAAAAAAAAGTTGGAATATCGAAACTAATATCAGACAAAATAGATTGTAAATGCAAAAGTATTATAAGGATGAAGAAAGCCATTATATATTAATAAAAGGAACATGTCATGAAGAATAAATAATGACACTAAATATTTATGCACCTAACCTGAGTGCCCCAAGATACATTAGGTACATACTGGCAAAGCTGAACTATTATAATAATAGTTGGAGATCTTGCAATGATGGACACAGGACATGTTAAATATCAAAATTTTAAAAAGTGTACAGTTTAAAATGTAAACCATAATGTAAACCATTGACTATGGTAAATAGCTATGTTTCACTATTTGTACATCAGTTGTAGCAAATGTACCATCCATATATAAAAAGGTATTCGTATGGGAAGGGGGAAAAGGGGGAGGATGTTGGGTATATGTGAATGCCCTGTATTTTCTGTGTGACTTTACTGTGACCTAAAACTTCTTTGAAAGCAAAATGAGAAAAGGTAAGACACTGGGGAATAAATGGAAAGGAGTGTCATTGTACGTTCAGGACAATAGATATTGCAGTGATGAAAGGGAAAATGTCAAAAAAAAATTAAAATATTTTTCATTATTTTTTAATATCCCAATTTTGAAAATTTTATTTAATTTTTAGTTTTTTAAAGGTTTTATGTATTTTATTTCTTGTTTATACCTATCATTGTGAATCAGGAGGTCATCCCAGAGGTAATGCTTATGCACATCTCAGCAGGATCTCACAGACTGCCAAAGTGGATACTACTCCAAATAGTGGGGCTCCTGAGGGCTCTGGGGACACCCAGGTCCTATGGTCAGTGCAGATAGCTCTGGAATTGGGTGCCTTGCCATTTGGCCCTACTTTGGAGTCTGTGCTCCAAGAGTGACAGAGTTGAACTCAATTATGGCTTCTCTACACATGGCTCATCTGTCCCTTCTATTTGAATCTATACTTGGTGCTGGAGTTGGTCGGTGTTTGTCCAAGAGACTTTAATCTTTGGGCTGCCCATGTGCCAGCTAGACTCTGAGCCTTAGCAGAGTTGCAACACCTACTCTCCAGTTCATTAGACTCACCCAGGACAACTAACAAGGAGGTGAGGATTGACAATCACTGTACCAAGGAAATGAGAGAGCAGTGGACCCTTGTGGCTCTAGGGTCAAGGAGAGGGAAAAACAGGTGTAATACGGGGGCTTTTTTGGGACTTAGGAATTGTCCTGAGTGACATTGCAATGACAGATATAGACCATTATATATCTTCCCATAACCCGCAGAATTGTGTGGGAGAAAGTGTAAACTGCAATGTGAATTATTGTCCATGCTCAGTGGCAATGCTCAGGATGTGTTTATCAATTGCAGTGAATGTGCCACACAAATGAAGGATATTGTTTATGTGGGAGGGTATGGGAGGTGTGGGAATCCCTATATATTTTGTGTAACATTTGTGTAATCTAAGTATCTTTTAAAATTTTTAAAAATATATTTAAAAATAAAAAAATAAAAATAACAGTTGGAGATCTCAAAACATGAGTCTCAGTATCGGTATAGAATATCTGGACATAGGATAAATAAAGAAACAGAGAGCTTGAATAATATGATAAATGAACTAGACATAACAGGCATCTATAGAGTATCCCAAAGCAGCAGGATGTACATTTTTTACAAGTGCTTATGTTTGGTCACAAGACAAGTTGCAATAAATTTCAAAAGGTTGAAATTGTACAATACACTTTCTCTGATTATAAAGGAATGAAGCTCAAAATCAATAATGGACAGAAAAAGGGAAAATTCATAAATATATGGAAATTAAACAACACACTCTTAAATAATCAGTGGGTCAAAGAAGAAATTGCAAGAGAATTCATCAAATATCTTGAGATGAATGAAAATGAGAACACAACGTATCAAAACCTATGGGACGCCACAAAGGCAGTGCTGAGAGGAAACTTCATAGCCCTCAATGCTAACATTAAAAAAAAAAGACCTAAAATTGAAGATCTAACTGCATACCTCGAGGAACTACAGAAAGAACAATAAACTAATCCCAAAGCAAGCCAAAAATGAAGTGAAGATCAGAGAAGAAAAAAGTGAAATCAAGAACAACAACAACAAAAAAAAAAAAACAGTAGAGAGAATCAACAAAACCAAAAGTTGGTTCTTTGAGAAGATCAACAAAATTGACAAACCATTAGCTAGACTGACAATGAAAAAAAGAGAGAAGACACAAACAATTAAAGTCAGCAATTGGAGGGGGAGCATTACCACTGACCCTGCAGAAATAAGAGAGATCATAAGATAATACTATGAACAACTGTATGCTAAACTGTATGAGATGGACAAATTTCAAGAAACACATGAACCTCTCTAAAGAAATAGAAGACCTCAACAAATCAATCTCAAGTGAAGTAGTTGAAACAGTCATCAAAAACCTCCCGGGGCCGGCTCGATAGCCCAGTGGATAGGGCACCGGCATACCACATGCGAGGCCCAGGGTTCGGTTCCGGGGACCTCTCCTAGCGGGCAGACCGCCTTGAGAATGGCAAGCTGCCATGGGCTGGCCAGAGCCTCCGTGGCAGGACAAAAAACTGCCACAGACAGGGCAAGAGCCGCCATGGGCAGGGCAGGTAGCCCGCGAATGAAGCGCAGCCAGCCACCCGCGGACTGAAAGCCAGCCGTGAAAGGAAGCAGAAGCCGCCCACAAGCGGGGAAAGCCGCGCCTGCGCAGTGACCAGTCTCGGCGCGTCGCCGCAGCAGGGGGGAAGGGGAGATATGTAATAAAATAAATCTTTAAAAAAAACAAAACAAAAAAAAAACCTCCCAAATATGAAAAACCCAGGACAGGATAGCTTCACAGATGAATTCTACCAATTATTCAAAGATAATCTTACACCAATCTTGCTTAAGGTCTTTAAATAATTGAAAAGGAAAGAATGCCCCAAAACTCTTTCTATGAAGCAAACATCACCCTAATAAAGGGCTTCTTAACCTTTTTTGTTCCATGGACCCCTTTGCCAGTCAGTTGAAAACCACGGACCCCTTACTAAGTCTATACTATACTGTGCATTATTTAATAAATATATCACACCTATACCAACATGTCCTCACAAGAACAATGTTTTTTATTTAAATTCAAGCTCATTGATCCCTCACTAAGAACCCATGTCCTAATACCAAAACCAGATGAAGATACTAAGAAAAAAAAAAATACAGACCAATATCTGTAATGAAAGTAGTTGCAAAAATCCACAACAATTGCTTGCAAACTGAATCCAAAAGCACATTAAAAGAATTACACACTATGATCAAGTGGGTTTTATCCCAGGTATACAAGGGTGGTTCAACACAAGAAAACAAAATAATGTAAATTGAAGATGAAAAATCACATGCAGAAAACTACAAAACATTGCTAAAAGAAACTGAAGAAAACTTAAATAAATGGAAAGACATTCTGTGTTCATGAATTGGAAGACTAAATATTGTTAAGATGTCAATTCTACCCAAATTGATTTACAGATTCGATGCAATCCCAATAAATATCCCAACAAACTTTTTTGCAGAAATGGAAAAGCCAATAATCAAATTTATTTAAATTTATTTACTTAAGGGTCCCCGAATAGCCAAAATTTTCTTTAAAAAGAACAACAAAGTTGGAAGACTCTCACTTCCTGACTTCAGAGCCTATCACTTAGTACAGTGGTAAAAATTGCATGGTGCTGGCATAAAGACTGAGATTGACTGATGGAACAGAATCGACAACCAGAAATAGATCTTCACATGTATAGTCAAGTGATTTTTGACAAGGCCATTAAGCCCAACCAGCTGGGCCAGAACATTCTATTCACCAAGTGGTGCTCTAAGAACTGGATAGCCATATCCAAAAGAAAGAAAGAAGATCCTTATCTCACAGTTTATACAACATTAAATAAAAATGGATCAATGACCTAAATATAAAAGTGACAACCTAGGATAAAGCTCCTAGAACAATATGTCGAGAATATCTTCAAAATGTTGTGGTAGGTGGTAGTTTGTTGCATAAGCAACAAAAGAAAAAATAGATAAATGTGACTTCCTCAAAATTAAACACTTTTGCACCAAAATGGACTTTGTCAAAAGGTTGAAAAGGCAGCAGACTCAATGGGAGAAAATATTTTGCAATCACATATGCAGTAAGGATTTTATATCTGTGGTATACAAAGAGATCCTACAACTCAACAATTAAAAGACAAACTACCCAATTAAAAATAGGCAAAAAACTTGAAAAGACCATTGTCCAAAGAGAAAATACAAATGGCGAAGAAACACATGAAATGATATACAACATACTAGTGACTGGAGAAATGCAAATCAAAACTACAAAGAGATATCATTTCACACCTATTATAATGACGACTACTGAAAAGTCAGGAAACTGTATATGTTGGAGGGGATGTGCAGAGATAGGAATAGTTATTCATTGTTGGTGGGAACATAGGATGGTACAGCCACTATGGAGGACTGTTTGGCAGTTCCTAAGGAAGTTTAATATATACTTGCCATGTGACCTGGCAATACCATTACTAGGTATATACTCAGAAGAACTGAGAGCAGTGACATGAATAGACATCTGCACACTGATGTTCATTGCAACGTTTTTCACAATGGCTAAAATTTGGAAACAACCCAGGTGACCATCAACTGATGAATGGATAAACAATTGTGTGCACAATGGAATATTATGCAGCAGTAAGAAGAAATGAAGTCACAAAGCATATGACAACATGGTTGAACCTGGAGGACATTATGTTGAGTTAAGCAAGCAAGACCCAAAAGGACAAATAATGTATGATTGCACTATTATAAACTAAATATACTATGTAAACTCATGGAATTAATAATTAAAATATAGGTCACCAGAAAATAGAATGAGGGTTGAGAATAAAATCTGAGGGTTAATCTGTGCTGAATTGATTAAAAAGGTAATTGTAAATCTTTGGAAATGAATGGTGTTTGTGGCTAGTAGAGCTATTACATGAGTATGACAGTGTTGAAAGGACAAGTGTAAGGGCATGTATAGTATTAGAAAGAAACCTAAAAAGTGTAGCATGGGACTGTATAACTAGTGAAATCTCTTGTAAAATATGAATATGGGTGATACTGAATATATATGACTGTTTTTACAAAATATAAATACAAATAAACTAGAGAGAAGGAAAAAGAATAGCAGGTGTTTATGGCAGGGTAAGCATAGAGAGATTGAAAGGTGAAGAATTTTCTTTTTTTGTTTGGTTGGTTGGTTTTGCTTTCTATTAATTTTGTTATTATTACTGGAATAATGCAAATAGTCTAAAAATTATTGAAGTGATGAATGCACGACTATGTGATTATACCGAATATCATTGATTGTTCACTTTGGATGGATTTATGTTTTATTAATATGTATCAATAAAATGAATTTGTTAAAAAATGTCACTAGAAAACAAGTGACTAAAATGTTTAATTACATGGGAAAAAGTATACTATAATAATATATATTGCCACACCCAATTTGTACTTAATTATATTTATATTGCTTATTGCTTGTGGCTAGGACATTCTTCAGAGTTGCACATCATACAAATCCTAGAATGCCAATCAATGTTCTATACCATAACATGCTCTTTCTCATGTTGTGAGTGCTTTTATAAATATTTATATTTTATTCAGGTAGACAAGATGGAATAGTACAAACTAAGGGTCAGAAGAAAATACTACCTGAAATGGAATTTCCTGTTCTGTAAAAAAAAAACTATGAGCATTTAAAAATAATAAAAGTATCCCAAAATAAAAACAAATGTATTTTGACCTAATGATTTCTAATCATTTTGTGCTCTAATTTTGAAGTAATGTGTTTTGAGAGAAAAATGATTGCTAATGGGACACTAGAAACTAAACTGAGAACACCTAATCTAATTTTAGTGCTAGAATTTCATTTGCCTCTTGTTTCATGCATAGATGATTTGATATGTTGTAAGAAAAATCAATGGCAAATTTGGAAACAGCATTTCAACTGGAAAAAAGGTCATAACCTGGAAGGCAAGATTTATAATAATGAAGATTAACTACTATGGTTAATGTTCAGTTTTCCCACTGGCTAGGTGAATAAGCATCTTTAAGTAGTAGTAAGCAAATTGTTTCTTGGTATGGATAGTACATCTGATTTCATATACTCCCATGGACAAGGAAATCATGAAATTTAATTTTTCAGATTGGTACAAATTATAAAAGCTGCACATTCTTTTTCTTACTAAATCTTAAAAATACCAAAATTAAAAATTTTTCCTAAAGGGAATTAGCTAAAATATCATTATCATATAGCTTGTAGCAAGTCAGCCACTTTTGGTCAAAGGCTATTGCTGTACTTTTATTTGATGACACATTTGTAGAAATGTGACTCACTTCTCATAATACTGTTAACAGTCCAAAACTGATGGTTATCAAACAACTAGGCAATATATATGACCAATCATTATTTTAATTCGCCTCTACTTATAGATATCATATCGAATGTCCTCAAAATAAGACACAAGAAAATGCTGCTTTTTCCCCTTTTCACAGAGATATATCAAAACTAAAAGTACAAAGTTCATATATCTATAATAAAGAATTAATACCATTTGATACCTTCACTTTGATAGATTTTTCAAGTTAATGATAACTATGTGCTCTGTAAAACCAGTTCTTTAATATTTTGTAGGGCACTGGGCAGTAATGGGTGTCTAAAATTACTCAATTTCCTCTTTAGAATTTTGAGTACTACTTTCTCCACGCCATAGCATGGTGATCAACCATCCTGATTTGCAAGGTTTCCCAGGACACAGGATTTCCACTGCTAAAACCAGGATAGGCCCCAAGCAAACCAAGATGGTTGATTTGAAGGAAGATATATTGAGGTCAAGGACTATACAATCAAGCCAGCAAATAAAAGAAGCATGAAATTACCCACACTGTGGAAATTTTTTTTGATAGTGCAGAAGGAATTATTTTTAATACCTAGATATCATACTCTAATTTTTGCTACCTATAGGTGACATTCTGTCACCTGCTTTACAGTATAGTGTGAACTTCTGAAGGCCAGGAAGAGTTTCTTTATGCTGGGGATTCAAAAGCACCTAGCCCAATTATTATTGCTCAGTAAAGTGTTTTGGATTAAATTGGAGTAGATTTTAATGAAATTCTTTAAAAAAAATTTGTGAGGGGATTTATTAATGTGTGTTCAAATCCCAGCTCTGTAAATTATGAGACTAGATTAAGTGCTCTGTGTTTTTATTATTAAAGTACTTGTATTCATGGATAAAGGCCAGCAATAATAAGGGAAATAGTTTTTCCTATATATATATAAACTTTTAAAAACTATATAAATAAGTGAAAAATTACACATCAATGCGTATTTAGTATTATTTTGAGACATGTGGTTTATAATAAAAGTTGTGGCTTTTTTCCAGAGCACATACTTACTTAATTTGTATTTCTTTCTTGGAGAATGCCAAAATGCATTCTTTTTTTAATGTAGAAGGAAATGGACTAAGACCCTTATCATAATGACTAAAACCAATCATGTGATGGGCATTTGGAAACCCAATTAAGTGGAACGAATAAAAGTCAGTAAAGTAGATATGAAGGGCGTTTGATCTGTTTAATGATTCTTTGAGACTACCCATCCTTATCAGATATATAATCGCTAATGAAGACAATTCACTCAATACTTAATTCATCTGCCTTCCTTATGCAGGTTTTTATGTCTCAGTAGAGTTGACATGCCTTGTGATAAGTTTAAAAGTGACGTCTAAGATGACCTCCTCATTTAGAAGCATACTGCTCCACAAGGAGTTGACACAAGACAGCAGAAGCAATGGAGAGCCATAGGATGTTGAAGTTATCACGGAGGAAATGAAAGGATTGTACTCTGATGTAGAAGTTGAAATTTCTCAATATTTGAAAAGGACAGTTAGGATTTGTATGCATGTGATGATAGTCCAGAACTTTCCCTACATATATTTTTTACTCTGCCAATAGCCATGCGAGCGTGGAGAGCCTAAAATACTACCCTCACACAGGGGTTGCCTGAGCCTACCATAGGTTACCTAAATCTTTGTGTCAGGTATGCTTTTGCCACATGTTTGTAGAGGCCTTAGTGCACTCAGTATAATAAAATCTAAATTACTCGAGGATCTGAAATAGAGATTATAAATTTGATTTGTATTTAGTATGTTGAGCATAGTTGCTATCCCATTGTTAGATGAAATGCACTTGAGACCAATAGTCAGCCTTTTTGGTTCTTTATATCCCCAAATAAAAAAAGTAAGTTTACCTGGACTCATCCTTTATTTAATTTTTATCTTGCTGTTACACAACATATTGGTGAACTATTAATCTTTAAATGTACTGAGAACATGTTTTATTTTTGGATGACTAGAAAAGTCCTAGAAACTACATAAAAAATGAAATAGCATGACTGACTTGCACTAATTCTTAAAAAGAAATATTCATCTTGGTTTACAATTCAGGTGCCAGGTTTCAAGACGTTACATTTTGAGCTGCTCATATATAAGTGCTCAAAACCCAGTATTTTGGAGGGGAGCACAAAGACTTTAAACCATAGCACCATGATGCATGACACTGCAATCCAGAAACAATTCTTGATACACATTTTTAGTGCGGTTCTTTTATGTTATATGGTTCCCTCAGGCGGAGACAAAAAGATGTTTCTCAGAGAGAAAATGTCCTGGCTAGTGAAGGAAATGTGTTTTACATGATTTGTAATTGCTAATCTGATTCAGGTGCCTGCCCCAGGTGAATTTGAAAAATAAAACCAGTTTTCTACAGCACATGGTTTGAACAGGCTTTCACATCAGCATATGGCAATGGAAGTTTATCAGCAGCTTTAAAAAGATATTTGTGAAAGAAAAACTATTCATTATATTGATATTTTCATTTTAATTTTATATAAAAATAAATAGTATATAATTCTGCAGATAATTTTTCATGTGACTATGACAGGAAAAATGTGATTTTTATATGATTTTACCAACTTTCTTTTCTTCTAATTTGATCTTAATAATTTCACATCAGTGCCAGGTCTGAAAATCTTGACCCTAGAGTCCATTTCCTTATACTTCAGCACAGAACACTTAAATGAATTGATAAATTTGCCTAGATTATTTTTGAAGTTTACATTTCTGAATATTGTTTAATGTAAATTGAAATTTCCTTCTCATGAGAATTTAATTTACAGTAGGGAAGTAACTTTGTCTTATCTCTTGCTCTATTCCTAATGTCTAGAACAAATCTGTAACATCATAGGCTGTTATAAACACCTAAAATGCTTGAATTAATCTTGCTTAATCATGTTTAACTATATTGATGCAAACATGCCTTGTAGCATTTCCCAGGGAATTTGCTCTCCCACACTCCTCAAAGACTATTTCATACAGCTTTCCCCAAAGCAGTAGGCTCTTCTTCTGCCCTCTAACTTTCCAGCAATGACCTTTCATCATATTTCACAGAGAAAATAGAAACTATTAAAAAGTAACCTCATTAACTTCCCACTACCAAATGGATACATCTCCTGGCTTTATATTCATCTTTTGCTTTTCTCCATATGTAATTAAAAGATTTACCAGCTCCCTATGATAAGCCCACCCCTCTGTGTGTAATCTTGATTCTCTTAGAAATTGACTTTTCAGGGACCTCAGTTCCATTAATCATTTCCCATCTCTCCTTGCTCTTCAACCCCTATTTTATCAAAACCGCCTGGTTCTGTATTATTTTCAGATATTCTCTGGCATCCCCAGTAATGGAAAAACAACAGAACACAATCAAAACAAAACAAATTAATAAAAACCTCATTTATAGGCAAATTCCTCTCCAACTAACACCCTTTCTATGTAATTCTTCAAAAACAATTCAGATATCAAAAAATGTTGAAAACCAAAAATTTTTCTTACTTAATATGGCTTCTCAAACCTTATCAGACTGTTTTCGTTTCCCAGCTGCTAAAATAAATACCATACAATGGGTTGGCAACAACAGGAATTTATTAGCTCACAGTTCTGAGGAAAGGAGAAGTCTAAAATGGAGGTATCAGCGAGGCAATGCTTTCTCCTTGAAGACGTGGCCTTGTGGGTTTGGCTGCTGGGGATCCTTGGGGCTCCTCAGCTTTTCTGAGGACGCACATGGAGGCGTCCTCTCCTTTCTCTTCTGGAATCCATTGACTTACAGCTTCTTCTTTCTCCAGTGGCTTATCTCATTGGCCTTTTCTGTAAGGTCTCCAGGAAGAGAATTAAGGCATATACTCATTCAGGCCAGCTGTGTAGCCCAGTGGATAGG
>PVKH010045222.1:0-10539 GCA_004027955.1 Chaetophractus vellerosus | reverse complement strand
AAGATAGAAAGACTGCTTCCGGTTACTATAATTTTAAACAAGTAAATCTCCAAATCATAATGAAATATTTATCTAATAAAAAGGCGTTGAGGTGAATTTTTATTTGGTTGAAAGTCTCAACACAAAGAGATTAAAAATAGAACAGAATAAGCAAGTTTCCCAAGTTTGCACAATTAGTAAGTGCAAAACTGAGACTTGGACCCAACCTGACTGTTCAAAGTCCTTATATTAACTAATAAACGTCCCTCTTTGTCCCATTTTCTCCCTCCCATGTAAGATGTATGTATCTTAGCTAAATATATTAAATGCATGGAGATTTCAATTGTCTGGAAAAATTGGCTAGAACTAATTAAGACGAAAAGTAAAAAAAATATAAAGATTAAGTTTTATGTTTAAAAATCAATACTATAAGTACAGATTTGGTTAGTTATAATTTAGTGGTAGTTTATGTGAAAAATGGGTTTTGATTGATCACAAACAATAATACCCAAGATTTGTTGGAGCTTTATTATATACTAGGGACTTTTCTGAGTTTTATACCATTCAAACCTATTACTTTTTACAAAAATTCTGAGATGTAGTTACTGCCCGCATTCCTATTTTATATGTAAAGAAACTGAGGAACAGAGTTGTTCAGCATTCTTCTTCACTCTTTGATTTTCCAATTTTTCTGCAAATAATTAGCTGACTTCTATTATGTGCTAGACTTTAGAGAGATTTCAGTAATTAAAGCAGCTCCCGCTGTCAGAGAGCAGGAAATTGGAAAGATAGAGAAAAAATATATTATAATACATTATGAAAAAGTTCCATAATGGAGGTCAACACACAAAGCCATAGCAACAGCAGGGAGGATGGTTATCCAACCCATTTTTTTGAGAGGGTCAGAGAAAGCTTCCCAAAGAAAGTAACCCCAAGTTTGGGATCTGTTGAATAGGAAAGAGCCTGGAGAAGTAGGGGGTAAGGAAGAAACTCGTGAGGTAGACGGAACAACAGGTGCAAAAGCTCCGAGGTGAGAGGGAATATGAAGAGCTTGACAGGAAAGACATACAAAGAACAATAAGGGAATCAGTTACATATTTATATCAGAAATAAGACTTGGGGAAACGGTGATAGAAAGTATTTTTGAAAGATTTTTTACTTGAAGAGAATAATCTTATTCTACATTATTCCAGAAGAAAGAATGACCAACAGAAATTAATGTGCAGGAGTTATAATTTGATGGTATACAATTTAAAATTAAAAACAAACCTTTTAGCAATTAGATAGCTCCAACAGCAGAATGGCTTTGAGATCCCTGTTACTGGGGGCATTTAATCACAAGTCGGAAGATTTTCTTTTCTCATGAATCCTGGTGGGTTATTTTTATTTCTTCCTAGGGAAGACATTTAATTTGTTCTAAAAATATATACATCTCTCCTACCCCTGAAACTACTATTGGATTGATGAGGGTGATGTTAAGACAGGATGGACACTCTAATTTGCTGAGTAGTGCATTTATATAAAAGGATATTTATCTGCTAATGTTTGAAGTTCAATTTGTGAGCAATTTTATAGCTCATGTGTCAAAATCCTGTGTACTTTGAAGTAATATATGGAAATATAAAACAATGGTCTTATATACATTTTCAATTTAGACATAGAGAGTAAGATAGACATCACTGGCAATGTTGGACATTGTTTCTCAGTATCCTAGGCATTTTATTTTGATAAGTACATATTTGAGGAATCCAAACATTAAATGTGGCAATTGGTATTTTAATTTCATCTGAAACAGTCCCTTAAAAAGAAGTCACTTCCTTTGATATATGAAATATTCCATAAAATATTTAACATCATTCTTTTTTATAGTGTCTTTTAAGCACAGTTTCCTTGGGATGAAATTCTAGGCCTGAAGGTGTGGTGTGGCGTCTAGGCTTAGTTGGAACCTGACCGTTTTTATCATTGGCTGAAATATTGTCCCTTCCCTGATATCCAGCCAATTGTGGATCATGTACCACAGTTGCTATAAAATCCACAATGATGATCCAAACAGTTGCAGATTAAGCTAGAGAGTTAATGAATTTGACTAATAGAAAATAGCTCAGTTATTAGTGCTGCTGTTCTTAGGCTATCACTCCACTTTAGAAACACTGGCAGGTTTCGAACAATCTCACCTATAGATCCAGAAGGGCATATGTTGGAAGAATAATCTTGTGAGATAGGAGGAAGCAAATGCGGGAGCAGAAATTACATAATTATATAATTTTCATTGACTTTCAGCACAAGCATTTTACTAGTAGGTTAAATAGAAGAAGCTTAAAATAACGACATGGTAGAGCATTCTACTTTCTTTCATGCAGTTACCATTTTTCTAGAGTATGATACCTGAAGGTAAAATCCAACTCTCTCCAAGTATTCATATTGTCAATTTGCATGTGCTAACAATTCATTGAGGAAGTATAGTTTCTTATAGCATTATAACCTGGGAAACAGTGATGAGGGCAACCCATAAAGAAACATGAAAGATCTTAAAATATGAGGACAAAAACAATTCAGCAGCCATTTGGGGTTGGGGTTGGTTCTCATATTCCCTGGTATCATTGTTTTAGGAAAGTGCCCAGTATGTGACTGGCAAGAACAAGAGTGACAAATATTTATTTTGACAAATGGCAGTGGAGGGATTGAAATGAAATCAATTAGCCTTTTGAATTCTAGGGGCTAAAAATCAATCTTGAGCACCCCTCTTTATTTCAAATTGGAACCCTGATTTAAGAGGGAAAATCATTAGAATGAAAACAATATTTTTAAACTCTCATTTACTTTTAATTCTCATTAGAAAAAGTAGCTTAATATCTTAATAAATCAAGTGTGAAAGAAGTTAAATTTAAAAGGGAATAATTGGTATTCTGCAAATGAGGAATAGGCAAGCCACAGGCTCTGAGAGATGTATTTTTCAGTGGTTATGTAACAGTCAATTAATTCATAGAACTATTTTTGCCATCCTAATGTTAATGTTAGAACATCTTATAAAAGAGAGGTTAAAAGGATACACTTAATAACTTTGGAATCATGGTTGGTTATTTTTGTGTTAGCTTTTTGAAAAGGTCAATCTGAAAAGTTCTGTCATTGATAACACCGTGAATGAAATAACCAAATACATTTTACACACAGTTTTAGCTAAAGGTGAAACCTACATAACTTTGAATGAATGATTGGTCTGACCCTGTGGAGCTAATAATTTCATTTTAGCTTCATTTTGGGCTTATTTTATTCTTGTGACATTTAAGGAAATCTATAAACAAACTTTAAAAATTCTTATTCAACAATTATATATGTTTGGGTTTTAAACATGTTTTCATTAAAGCCACAAAGTTATTGGCCTATTTTTTTGACATGGTTACTTTGTGGAGTAGGAGATTCTATCATCTGCTTAACAGAGATTAACAAATGTGATCCATTGGTCAAACAAGTTCAATAAATTAGACTTTTAAGTAAAGGTTTTCAAGTATGTGCAAAGGGCTCTCTCTACCACAGGAAAAATAGAAGATTTATGGGATTTCTACTGTAAAACTGATCCTAGACTTTACTTCTCTCACAGTTTAAAAACTTTTTGATATATTGTTCTCACTGTACAAAAATCCATCACATCATATGCACTGTTCCTTGAATAAAATATAACTCCTTATCATAGTCTAAAATACCCTGCAGGATGTGGTTCCTGGCTAGCTTCCTGACCCAGTCCCAAGCCACTCTCCTCCCTCTCTCTAGGCTCCAAACTGGCCTTAATTCAGTTCCTCACATGCAGCAAGCCAGCTTCCCTCTTCCTTGTCCTTTGCATGGCCAGCTCTTTTCCATTCATTTAAAAAGTCCTTCTCTTTCTTACATACAACCCTGGTTTATAAGTAAGTATATTAGCATTTATCTATTGGTCTTCTGGCAGTTCCATTAGCTTAAAGTTCTGTTAGGGCAGAGACTCTGATAATTCATCCTTTATTCACAGCAGTCAGCACACACCTGATATGTAGTAGCTGCTCAATAATTACTAACTAACGACGATAAAACTGCAATGACTGGAAATAAATCAAATTACTTCAAATAGTGCATAGCTCTGAAATAGATGCCTTCAACTGACAGATACTTGCTGAAACTGGAATATATGCAAAAAAATGGATTTTTGAAGTTTTGGAAGAATATAAAAAGTATAAGGCATGGTATGACACTCCCAAGGAAGGACCACAAAGCACAATCATTTATTTTGGAATTTCTTTTGTCAGAATTATAATAATGGACAAGAAACTTTGTAGAACCACTAGTTGAATCCTTTAAATATCCTAAAATATTGGGATTTGTTCATTTATTATGGAAACCTGACCAACATGCCAGATAAATATTGAATTTGAATAATCTCAGTTCAGATCTACAACAGATGTACAAAATGTCATTTTTATTAGAATGGGCTATGAATCAGCATATGAAGGTAGAGTGAATAATGTAACATTGCTACATATTTAGCAATTGGTTAGTTAAAATCTTTTTATTTGTTATAAATAGTGTTGTTTTTATGGCAGTCAGGGTAGAAGAAAATGTAATTGTATCATTAGGAGTGTAGTCAAGATTATCCTCGTGAAATAAATTTTAATGAAAGCTAAAAGCTTCCTTGATTTATTCTGTAGGCAACCCAGAGAAAATATTTTAGGCAAAGCTTGAAAAGATGCTGGAAGTCCAAGCAAAAATGCCAAGAATTGGGTTAATTGGCATAATACAAGGTGGCTGGGCACAGTTGGAGAAAGTGTCAGAGTAGGGAGAATCCCTACTAAGAAAGACGGTTTGTGCAATTAGCTCTCTGAACTTTAACCCTTCCAGAATAATTAATGAATAACAGAGGGGATCAAGACAAAGACACAAAGTGATATGGTGGGTGCAAGCAAGTAATACATCAAAGAATGCTGGTAATTGGCCCTGTGGCTTTCATTCTTTGCCCTATTTCTTTCAATTCGTTGATTCAAAATAATGGGTTCAGGTTCATTATCAACAAGTTTTAGCTGTAAGAGCACAACATTACAACAAAGCTCGGATTGTGGCAGTATTGATGGCTAAGTAAGAACTTGTAGTTGGTAGCCACTCTTTGGGGAGGGAAAGTAGCAGATTCCTACTGAAGCAATCAACTGCTTCTGTATACATACTCAGAATTGTAAAAGCCAATAATCCCCAACTCCACAATGCTGGAATATGGTTGGTGTGGGCAGGTATGTATATTCCATTTAAATAATGTTTGAGACCATCGTAAGAGGGTTTATACTCCCTGTGTTATTTTTAGCGAAGCTGAATTATTGATATCACATGTCAAGACACCAAGGATTTTGTCACTCCAAGCATAAAACTCTAGATCGTTTGGTATATTTTGGGGTTATATAGTTTGCAGAATTTTTTATTTCCTTTGATCATTTACTTTGTGATTAAAACGGGAGATAATGTAGAAAGTTTCCTGAGGGATTTCTAAGACAAGTGTTTGTTTTTTACATGGATGTGTTTTATTAACAACTTATAGTGCACAATATATGCGAATACTTTCAAATTTATGCTTCGTTATTTTATTTAATTTTGCATGGTCATTATGTAGGGCAAGGTAAATTTTATTATTGCATTTAGATACTTGAAAAATATCTGTTTTTACTAACACCAAAGTTTTTAGAAGAAGTTATCATTGTGGTTGTAATTTCTACTATCATTCTGTCACAAGCATTTTCAATTTTAGAAATTAGATAGTTTATGAGATTGCCTATATAAATGATTCTAAAATTAATTAATGCACATGTTTACCACTTAAAATTCCAAGTATTTTCACAGTACTTATTGTCATTTTGTCTAACAACTTAACTACTTCCTTTAAATGTTTCTATTAAAAACTTCTGTTCTTTCAGCTATTTATTATACTGTCTTTCCCAAAAGCATATTGCATGTTTCTAAATAAGCCATCTATATGATGCTGATGTTTCAATCAAATTTCTCCAAAGTTTTAGAGATAAGTTTGAGTAAATAGCTAAACATGAGTTTTGAGTTTGAAATCTAGTGTTGTGATTATCATTAATTAAAGCATCTATTACAATGCATTGAAAATGAAATTAATTATGGAGATGAGACTGAGTAGAAAAATTTAAATAGAACCTTGATGTGGCTGATTCATATAAGTATTTTGCAATAATGAAACCTGTACTGATTACATAGGATGTATCCACTGAGCATCTAATATTTGCCAACAAATAATTTATGACATCATCACTAATTCATATGAGCATATTATTGGAAAATCATTATAATTCACTATAATAAATCCACAAATCAACAAATTTAGCTTTTGTGTTTCCTGGTGGACTTTGTTTAATTTAGCATATTTCTTTTGTTTCAGATCTAATGGTACATTATATTTTAAATAAAGAATGTTCTGAGCAGCTTTAAAAAAATGTTTCATGAGTAACAAAATGCACCTTTCATTTGGTTTAATAAATGGCTTAATACAGAATATTGGCCAAATATTTACCGTAGTGAGAAAATTTTTTTTTATTTAAAATTTTGGTGTTTTAAGAATCCTTGGACATAATCTTTTGATTTAACTTTAGTTTATCAAGGTCCTCCTAACTCTAATGTACTATGATAAAACTGAGTGGAGTAGTAAATTCAGGAGTGAGGGATTTGGAGGCTCTGCCTTTCTCAGTGTTTAACTCCCCACTCACTCTGAAGCAGCTGTGTATGTGCACATATTTATTTTATTTATTATTTATATATTCTATGCTTTAATAAATATTAACTAAACACCCCCATATATGGCAACCATTGTAATAGATGGATAGGAAATCAAAGATGAATAAGAGCCTTGTCATTAAGCTTACAGGCTACTGGAGGAGACAAACATGTAAACAAATATTTACAACACAAAAGTGCTCAACACCATAATATAGATATGAAAAAAATTCTTTCTGAGCAGAAGAAAATTGCTGCTAAATCTGCCTAAGTGGATTCCTAGAAGACTTCATAGAAGAGATGGCATCTAATTTCAATCTTGAGAGCAGAATAAAACTTAATCAGGCAAGAAAAAGGGAAAGAGGAGATGATATATTATACAAAGTCATCAAAGCACAAAGAACTTACTGTGTTCAAAAAGCAGCAAGTTAAATTGCTTGGTAGATTACCTTGAGTACAGAGTACTTTTTAGAAAGTTGCTGGGATGTTAGGCTAATTCATTTTGTGGGGGTCAGGTTGAAAAGTACCCTGTATCTATGCTTTAAAAATCTGGGTTAATTCTGGGAGCTATAGAGGAACTTTGGGATCTATAAGAACATTTGTTTTAGGTAAATAAGGAAGTGGGCAAGTAGTAGCTGGTCTGGAGAGAGTAGAGACTGGTACCTGACAGCAAGACCTGTTGGGAAGCTACTATAATTATTTAGACGACAAACCATGGCTGTCTCAACTGAGGCAGAGGCAGTGAGCTTGGAGAAGAGTGAGAATGATTTAAAGGAGAGGCTGCTGAGATAGATTCCACAGGTGAAGAAATTGGTGTGTTCAGGGAAACCCCCAAGATTTATATTTTTGGTATTTGGGGACATTGTAGATATAATAATTTTTTGTTGGAAGATAATAAGATGAAAACATTTTTGAACTTCATTGAGATATAATTCATATATCACATAGTCACCCATTTAAAGTGTAAAGTGTAAAAATTCAATGATTTTTAGGATTCACAGAGTTGTACAATCATTACAATAAAATTTTAGAATATTTTCATAACTCCAAAAAGGAACCATACATATTGGAAGTTACTTTTTATTCCTCCTCATGTCTCCAGAACTGGGCAATCACTAATCTGATTTCTGTTTATTTTTTGCCTGTACCTTTCATTTCATACAAAAGGAATCCCATAATACATGTTTTTTTTGTGTGACTGTCTTTAACTTAGCATAAAGTTTTGAAGGTTCATTCATGTTATAGCATATATCAGAACTTCATTTCTTTGTAATTGCAAATAATATTTCATTGTATGGTCATGCTACAATTTATTCATCCATTCATCAGTTTATGGACATTTGGATTGTTTCCACTTTTTGGCTATTGTGAATAGTACTGCTGTAACCTTAGAGATGAGTTTTTAGTGTGGATATATGTTTTCATTTAACTTGGGTATATACCTAGGTGTGAGATTACCAGGTTATAAGGTAATTCTACATTTAAAATTTTGAGGAACTGGTAAATTATTTTCCAAAGTGGTTGTACCATTCCTGTCAAAAATGAATGAGGGCTCCAATTTCTCCAAGTCCTCACCTGTTATTATCTGTTTTTTTATTTCTCAAGTCCTCACCTGTTATTGTCTGTTTTTTTTTTAATTATAGCCATCCTAGTATGTTTGAAGTGGTATCTCACTGAGATTTTGATTTGCATTTCTCAATGATTAACTTTTTTAAAAACACATTTTCATTTGCTTCTTGACTATTTGTATATTTTCTTTAGAGAAATTTCTATTCATATCCTTGCCCATTTTTATTTTTTTAAAATCTTTTAAATTATTGAGTTGTAAGTGTTCTTTATATATTTCACATACAAATCTCTTGCCAGATATATGATTTGTAAATACTGTTTCCAGTTATGTGGGTTGTCTTTTCAATTTCTTTTTGATTTCCTTTTGATGTGCAAACATTTTTAATTTTGAAGTGTGGCAAAATTTTTTTCTTTTGTTGCTTGTGTCGTTGCTTAACCCCAGGTCATGAAGACTTACTCCCATGTGTTTTCTAAGAACTGTATAGTTTTAACTTTTACATTTAGGTTTTGATCCATTTTGAGTAATTTGTGTGTATGTGTGTGTGTGTTGTGAAGAAGGTGCTTATTTTCATTCTTTTGTATGTGGATATCCGGTTGTCTTATCGCCATTTATCAAAAAGACTATTCCTTTCTCATTTTATTGTCTGAAGATCCTTGCTGAAAACCAATTGACCATGTATAGAAAGATTTATTTCTGGACTCAATTCTGTTTCATTGATTTCTATACCTATCATTGGACCAGGACCCCACTGTCTTGATTACTGTAACTAGGTAGTAAGTTTTGAAATCGGGAAATGTGAGTCTTGCTACTTTGTTCTTTGCTGTTCTTTTTCAAGATTATTTTAGCTGTTCTGGGGGCCAAATATTTCCATAGGAATTTTTAAATTAGCTTGCCAGTCTCTCCAAATGGCCAGCTGGGAGTATTGCCATCTTAACAGAATTAAATATTCCTATCCATAAATGCGGGATACCTCTCCAAGTATTTAAACATTTTCTTTCAACACTGTTTTACAGTTTGGGGATGCAAGTCTCACACTTCTTTTGTTAAATTTATCCCTCAGCATTTTATTATTTCTGATGTTATTGTAAATGAAACTGTTTTCCTAATTTCATTTTTGGATTGCTCATTGCTAGTTTATAGAAATAAAAGTGATTTTTTTGTTTGCTTATTGATCTTATATCCTACAACTTTGCCGAACTTGTTTATTCATTTTAAACATTTTCCAATGGGTTCCTTAGGATTTTCTATGTATGAGATAATGCCATCCCGTAAGGAGAGATAGTTTTGCTTCTTCCTTTCCAATCTTTCTTATTTTGCCTAATTCCCTGACTACACTTTTCAGTATAGTGTTGAGTACAACTGTCAACAGTAAACATCCTTAAGTTGTTCCTAGTATTAGGGTGAAAGTGTCCAGTTTTTCACCATTAAGTATGATCTTAGCTGTGTTGCTTTCATAGATCCCCTTTTTCAGGTTGAGGACGTTCCCTTGTATTTTTAAGTTTGTTAAGTGTTTTTATCATGAAAGGGTGTTGGATTTTGTTAAATGCTTTTTCTTTGTCTAATGAGTTGATCATATGACTTTTGATGAGTTGAGATAAAAAATTTTTACAGTTAACAGTCCATGATACACATTAATATAATATTATAAGTCTACTTAAATATTTTTGTAACATATCCTTATTTGTATTAATATTTATCTTTAAGAAAAATGCTTGGGCCTTACAATAGAAGCCAGATCTGAGCATCCACACTTTAGTATCCCTTATGGAATATACCTTTTTGTATAAGATTTCAAATATATGATTTTTGTCTATAAAATAAAAATTAATTTATTACATAAATGCACACAACTGTGCAGCTACAGGCTATACTTTTATGCATTTTCAATGAAGACAGTGTAGTGGCTAATCTTTGGGAAATATATAAACAAAGATTAAGATCACTTCTTAGGGCTGCAGATGTATTTCTATTATGAGAAATACACATTTTATAGTTTGAGTAATGCTATATATTTTATCTAACATGGTAGCGTATATAATACAACTGAAAATGGGTTTCTATTTTGTGTGTGGTATTTAAAGTTGTGAATATATAAGCACATTATGATAGACTGAGACATTCTAATGAAAGCAAATGCTTATATCAGAGTAGGGAGTTATTAACATTGATAAGAGATTTATTTAAAATAAGATTTGTGTATGTTGTGGCAACTTCAGAATTTATTTTACTGTGCTTACATAATAAATTAATGA
>PVKH010045221.1:0-10525 GCA_004027955.1 Chaetophractus vellerosus | reverse complement strand
CCTCCAGCTTGACCCGCTCCACATGCTCCCTTCGTCCCTCCCTCCCTCTCCTTTTCCTCTGAAAGCACCTGCTTCCTCCTGTAACAGGGCCGTTGTACAAGGTACGCTCTGTATTTGGAGTGCTCATCCCTCCTGTCTGTGCTAGTTAATTCCTACTCATTTTTTACATCTTAGCTCAATTCTCACTTTCTTAGGGAAGCTCTCTGATTAATTCATGTGCCTCTGCCATCAAATCTGATGGTACCATATACCAATTCTTTGTAACACTAAACAGTTTTGATTTTACATTTATGATAATTTAATTCATTTTCTCCACTAGAGTATAAGCTCTCTAACTTAAAAATGTTATCTTTAAGGACAAAGTTTATAACTGTTTTTGTTTACCATTATATTTCTAGCATAGTGCCTGACAGACGAACAGCAGACATTTCAAATGAATTCATATGTTAATTTATCTGTACTCTGATTTTTAGTAATTTCTTATATTTACCAATGTGTAGTTCATGAAGTTCCTATAGGGTTTTATGTGGACCCAATCTTGCTGGTAGTCTCAGTGAAAATTATTAAGATACATACTAAAGAATTCCATATTAAAGGATCAAATCCATAGAAGTCTCACTTTGATTCAGCTTGAAATTTACTCCTCCACTTTTTCTACATTGAACTCTTCCCCCATATTCTTTATAGACAACAATATCTTACTAAGTCTAAGATTGTGTGCAAGTAAAATAAGGCAGGGTTTCAACACACTTCAGCAGACTTTCAACTTTCTCATCAGTTTATAGGCATCACAGGATTAAAAATACTTTAGCCATCTGTTAACTGACCACATAATTTTAGTATTGTGAAAGGGCGTGGTCGGAGATAGAGGTATGTGCTCAGGTCCAATGTCAGAACAAGGCTCTGTGCAGAAACCACCTTGTGACCTCTTAATATTGAAACTTCACAGTCAGTTCAAAATAAGAGATTTGGTAGAGTTTAAGCATAGGAGAGTCCTGACAGGGGATTTCCCAGAATAGGGTGATAGAAAAATTTCTTTCAGCATTCTAATATTTCACTAAAATTCTTACTGAGAAAGGAGTATGTTTTTATAAATATGTGAGTTCTGTGAAACTTGTGTATCATAGTATATATTTATATAATACATATGCTATGCAATGTATCTATTTCTGGAAATCACCTTCCATTAATTGACCTTTTATATCTTACTTCTTAATTAGGAAAATCAATAGATTCCCAGTCATCTCGAAGTGAGTCTGAAATTGTGCCAAAAGTTGCTAAAATGACTGTATCTGGAAAGAAGCAAACTATGGGGTTTGAAGTGCCTGGGTAAGATTTAAAAACTCTTTTTTGTTTGTTTGTTTCTTTTTCAAAAGCCGGCATTATCTCCTGTTAGCCTATAATTGAAGAGAATCTTTTTCAGTTTTGCATAAAATATCACTGGCATTGAAGAATCACATGTCCTCAGTATGATGTAGTACAAAGATAAGGGATGGGAAATTAGAGAAATGAGTTTTGAGTCTGGCCTTAGCTATGTATCACTATCAATTTCCACACATGGATTAAATGATAAATAGCTACTTTAAGATAAAAAAAAAAAAAAGCAAAAAAACATGATTTTATGAAATCTAGCACTAGGAGAGGGAGAATTCTTAGCCACTAGGTGGCGAGAGTAAACAAGGTTTGGTGGTTAACTATGGTTAGAAGTTACAGTTATTAATTTTTTTAATAACTAAAATGTTATCTTTAAACTCCTTTAGATTTTCATATTGAATAAAATGGATCAGTGTAACAAATATATAACATATAAAATGAAATATAACTAGAATTTCAAATATCTAGTGAAAATTGGTAATAAGATATGCATTTGTTTTTTTCTTTTCATGGTCTCTAGAATACTTCCAGGAATTTTTATTGATGAGGGAAGCGAGTTGCTTGAGGCTTAAAAGCACAGTTGAAAACATTAATTTTTTACCTTTTAAAAATTTTTCATATTTTTCAAACTGAACTGTTTGAAAACTGTTACTAAACAGTTACTTGTGTCTCTACACATCTGAGTCTGTAAGTAACTAAACTGTTACAAAGTATTTGAATTTTGTTTGCAAGTAATACAGTGTAGGAACACTATTGTCAAATACATACAATAGAGGGCTTTTTTTTTTAATTTCAAAAAATAATTAAAACTCTTCAGGCTTACTTTTCCATTCATATAATACTCTTCTAATGTAAACGAATAGAAGTAACACAAGTCTTGGTTGGGAAGAACCTTAATGATCACCTAGTTTAAATTTTTGGAATTTATAGAAGCAAGACTTTATCCACTGGATTTCAAATTCAGTGAGGAAAAGGACTCTGCATTTAGGACACAGTAGGTGTTCAGTATACATTAGTTGAATGATTTGATGAATGAAAAAGTTAATTTTCATCTTGGGTAACTTTAGTCCATTAAAATAATTTTTATCCTGA
The DNA here is from genome assembly GCA_004027955.1 of Chaetophractus vellerosus. NCBI lineage: Eukaryota > Metazoa > Chordata > Mammalia > Cingulata > Chlamyphoridae > Chaetophractus > Chaetophractus vellerosus. Next base: position 8,059 of record PVKH010045221.1, on the reverse strand, counting down.
TTCAGTCACAAAAAGCTTAATGTATATCTTTCTCTTTCAATAAGGATTGGGTTGTCAAAATCACAGTAGCATCGTTTAGCCTTATTTGAAGTGCCATTTGATCTTATTCTGGGATTATTTCACTGAGAGAAGGAAAACAAATAGAGTGCAGGATTCCTGGTTCTAAGGATTTTGTGATTAAAATGCAAAAGATTTCAGAAGTAGTGGAAAGAATCATGCTAATGAGAATAAGTTCTCAGATTAGAAGGAAATGCGTAGTTATCTATGTGAATAATTATAAAAATAGTGGGTCAATAAATAATGATCAAGAAATAAAAAGAAATAATAAGTACAAATAAATAAGTATTGAAAACTCAACTATGTAGTTTACAAGTGCAATGCAGGCCATTGAGAATTACTCAACTATATGCCTCACGAGGGGATGGGACCATTTATGTTCATCACTGTATTCCTGGCACAGAGTAGTCACTTAAATATTTATTGAACAGAATCCTTGGAGGAAATATATTTTATTTAAAAAATAAAATTGGAAATAGATTAAAAGTTAAAGAACAGCTTGTGAGCCAGTATTTTGAAATGGCCCTAAGGGAGAAGTCATCAGAAGTGAAAGGTGAGGAGTTACAGATTGAGATACTTAGAAATTCATAATAGTGCTCTAGGTTACCAAGATATATTTGTATCAGATGCTTTTCTAGGACTTTTTGAAATTTATATTAGGAATAATACTTAGGTGGTTGTTCTGGCCTGGTCTCAAGAATGCACATTGAAACATAAACACTTTTGAGTCTAGATTTGAGCATGGTAGGTTTCTACATGGTGCGATTCCCAAGGTGTCATATGAAAAAGGATAATGCAGGGGGGCCGGCTGTAGCCCAATTGGTAGGGTGCCGGTTTACCACATAGGAGGCCCTGGGTTCAGTTCCCGGGGCCTCCTCGAGCGGGCAGACCGCCTTGAGAAGGCAAGCTGCTGCGGGCAGGGCAAGCCGCCGCGAGCAAGCAGGCTGCCGCGTGGTGAGCTGACTCGGCAGGTTGCTGTAGCGGGGGAGACAAGCAGACACAGAAGAATGCAGAAAAATGAACACAGCAAGAACAAGCAGAAAGAGGGGGGGATATGTAATAAATAAAAAATAAATCTTTAAAAAAAAAGGGATAATGCATTGTTCAGAAGGGGCTGAAACAGCGTAATTTTTTCTTCACTGTATTAAAAATAGTAAATGCCTATCTAGAAAATGCATGTAAGTAAAAATGATCAGAGCATTGCATAGAGAACAAATACTTTGCATTTCACCTCATTAATTCTTAATGATAGCTTCCAGGTATCATTTATATAAATCAAGGAGAAAGCTTGGGCTCTGGATTCATGTAGAAATAGTTCCACTTCTGGAAAAGTGGTCAAAAAAATAAAGAGGCTATCTGCTTATAATATTATTAAATAAGGTTATTAAATTATACCAGAAAGCTCCTGAAAAAATCTTTCAACATTGACTTTTGTTTCCTAATAGGCAGGAATGCTTAAGTGTATACTTCGCTAATTACTGTGGCCACTTCTTGCTAACACTGTATAATTTTAGTGAATTAATTTACAGTTTACCTAGGATTTACTTGAAATGTTATCATGAAAAAAGAGAAAGCAAGCCTTTTATGTTTTTGATTTATAAATGAACTGGTGAGGTTAGATCTGTCTTGTGAAGCCCTGGTAACCTGAGCAGCCCTTATGAGTCTGCCTGGATTGGTGGGTGGGCTGAGCAGCAGGCCTCGCCTCCTCTGTCAACCATAGCAGTCACACATCGAAGAAAAGGGTCTCCGACTAGAAACAAGAAACTTTGCTGCCCAGAAATTGTGATTTCTCCCAGGTCAGATCAGAACCAGACCCTATGTCAAATCCTTTGATTGTAATTTGTAACTTCTTCTACTCTTTAAAGTGCAGAGTTGTCATGTCTTGGTTTTAGAATTAGCTGTAGTCACTGAAATAAATGCTTGTAAATGCTAGTCTATTAGTTTGATTTCACTTAATTTAGCCTGTTGGAATCGTTTAAGAGAATGGGAACGTTTTCCACATAATTTTTTCCCAGTAATTTGAGTTGCAGCTAATATCTAAACAGTTTTAAGAACTGAACATCTCCATTTATTAAGGGTGGTTTGCAAAAGGGAAATAAAACAAATGAATATGAGGTTTTAAATGAAGTTACAAACATAACTAGCATGTCTCTTTCCTGAGGCATAGGTTGAAGGGCCAGTTGAGTATATAAAAATGCCCTGAGAGGGAAAGCTATTGTGCTTTTTGTGAAAATTGGCAAGAGGAAAACAGGTTTTCTATTCCCACACATTTCCACTATGTTGTAGTCTGAAGTGATTGTTACAAACTGCCGACTCCACATTGAGTTGGATGTAATTAACGTCATTCTTAACAACTTGCAGTTGAACCTACTCTTTCTCCTAATTCCAGTTATCCGCACTGTTGAAGGGAATTCTCTAAAGGTATCCATCAGAGTAGCATTGGTACTTGTTTCTGTAGGGAGTACTCAGAGAGCTAATGAAGAACTAAGATCAAAGTTTGCTTTTGTAGACACATCTAATGGATTGTCAGGGAGAGAATGCATTAAGCTGATGGTCTTTCTCACACATCTGAGTCTGTAAGCTTTGGGGAGAGGGAGATAACTCATTTTTATACCTTCTTTTCTTCTCTACACCAGTTCTAGCATATGTTGTACTTTTAGTAAATCAAGGATTTGTTGAATGAAATAAAACTCCTTTTCCAAAAGTATTAAGAAAATGTGGACATTTAGAGATATCCCCTGAAGAACAGTGTTTGAGCAAAAAAGGTAAAGATCTTAAGTCTCTGTTCTTCTGCTTAAATGAGTTAGGAGGAACACTATTTTTTAGTATTATTTTATCTCTAGGAACACATTTGGTGCCAATTTTTCAAAATATCTCCTTTATGCCATCTGGTTATGATAGCATTATTTGGTCAAGACCGTGGGCTTAGACTTTGAATTTCAGTTATTTTACAGGATATTTTCTTCTTATCATAATTTTTGGTAGGCTGCTTACCTCCTGGGATCTTCCAAGTTTGTATTTGTGTGGTTTGGGTCTAGCTACTTATCATTTCCACCTTAACAGACTCTAGCTGCATTTCAGAGCTGGTTTTGCAAGGGACTATGAAGAGACAACCTTTCTGCTCTTCTAATGTTACAGGTCTTCAGTCGAGTTGTTGGAAACACTTTTTTTTCCTGTCTCTGTTTCCAGAGTAACTGCTGAAGAAAATGGGCATAGTTTCCACACACCTCATAAAGGACCCCCTAGTGAAGATGCCAGCATTGCTTCTGCTGATGTTCTCGAGCCCACTTCTAAATCAGCTCTTCCGTCCCACACCGTTCAAGCACCAGAAGATCAGAGCTCAACACCAACTCCAGTAAAAAAGTCTAGCAAGCTGAGGCAGCAAATAGATGTGAAGGCCGAACTAGAGAAGCGGCAAGGGGGGAAGCAGCTCCTCAACTTAGTAGTCATTGGTAATGAACGCTCTTTGTTCCTCGGGGTTGCCGGTCAGCCTTGCTTTAGGCAGCTGGAAACTGTTTCGCCCTGAGTTTCTGTTGGGTGTGATGGATGCAGAGCCAGGAGGCATGGTATCCTAATGCCTTCTAGTCATCCCTTCCATGTCACCCCAGGGTGACATAATGCCATATTACCAAGTACCAAGGAGGAGGCCATTAGACTCGGTTGTGGCATTTTGATTTTTGTGAATATTTTGAAAATGGTATGTCTGGTTGACAAATTTTTTTTAGGAGGTACCCAGGACATCATATGTGGGAACCAGGCGTTCAACCATAGAGCTACATCTGCTTCCCAATGAAAGACGTTTTTTCCTTTGTTTTTAGAAGGTACCAGGGATCAAACCTGGCACCTTATACATGGGAAGCAGGCATTCAACCACTTGAGCTACATCTTTTCCCCTTGTTGGCTATTTTAATTTCCAAAAACCAGGGAAATGTTTTCCCTCTCTTAAAAAAAAAAAGGGCCCTTTCCCCCCTCTGTTTAGATGTTTCAACTGTCATTTGATAGTTGTTTTTCATTACTCTAAACACAAACGGGAACTATTAAATTAAACCTGCCTCGAAGTCAACAGCATGTGGAAAATGCACCTCGTATTAATCCTGAATCAATTTTCCTTAGGTCATGTTGATGCTGGGAAAAGTACTCTGATGGGCCATATGCTTTATCTTCTGGGTAACGTAAACAAAAGAACTATGCATAAGTATGAACAAGAGTCTAAAAAGGCTGGCAAAGCCTCATTTGCATACGCGTGGGTCTTGGATGAGACTGGCGAAGAAAGGGAAAGGTAGTCTCTCTATTTCATTTTGAAATGATGTTGTCTTTTGAAGTAATTAATTAATATTAATTGAATACATGTGAAACATACCTTCTAAATAATTTAGGACCTTAATGGTTCTAGAGAAAAAAAATCTTTCAATTGTCAGGGAAGTGTTTTTATTGTATTTTTCATTAAAATATCCTACATACATATTTCTGTGAGAATAGTTTAAAGGAATATTTATCAATATTTATCAAAACACCACCACCACAGGAAAAAAACAGTTAAGAACCCTAAGCTAATTATTCTTAAGGCAAAGTTTCACTTGTCGCTTTCTTAAATATATATCAGATTGTCTTGGTTTGGAAGTAAAATTATGAGTAAGACTCTTAATTTTATATTAGGTTATAAAGAAAAGGCAATTCCTTTTTAATAAACTCTCCTGCCTGGAATCAAAATGAACAGAAAATTGAAATTACCAGATTTAATTTTTGAACTTTCTGTACTATGCTTTTTATGAGACAGAATCAGACAAGTAAGTAAACCTATACCTTCCACATAGATTTAATCCAGTCAGGTACTCTTCTGTATCTGTGACTGTTCAATGCTAATTTTAGAGGAATTCTAGCAGGAGACTGTTGCTACTTTTGGCCAGAGAATTGTATTTCTTTTGAAGTTCTTTTAGAGTGGAGAAGGGGATGTTAATAGGTATGTGTGTGTATTTATATTTCTATGTGGTGTTAGGGCTAAGGGAGCCAATGGCACTTTGTCAGAAAAGAGAATACCTTAGTGATTAAGTGAAATGGCAGATAAATCAATTTGTCAAGATAATGACCTTAAAGTCCTGTTATGTTCTATGAAAATTCTTCTAAGTAAGCAAATACCTTATACTGTGTTCCCTGGTGCCTGATGTCTTCATTCATACTTCTTTTCATGTGAATATTCATGTTCTTGTATATAAGATAATCTCAGTAGAGCAGCTTACAATATTCCTTAATTCTTCTGATAATGGGAATTTATATAGCACAGCTTCTGCTTTTCTTCTGGTTGTCTTCTTTTTTATTCTGTTTAGTATCACATCTTTATTTCCAACTAGTAAGGCACATTAGTGGAGAGCTGGCAATTTTTTAAAAAAACTTATTTTGGAAAACAGTGGCATTGTGTATGATATCAGTATTAGAAGCCTGAGTAATTTACACCTGTTCAGCTAACCAAGCAGTTTATTAAAATATTTGGTTTTTTGGTTGTTTTATATATATATATATATATTTTTTTTTTTAATTACAATTTTTTAAAAAGATACATCGATTACATAAATGTCACACAAAAATTTTAGGGGTACCCATGTACCCCACCTCCCATACCTCCCACAACCTCCCACATATATATATTCTTCATTATTGTGGCACATCACCTGCAATAGATATACACATTTTGGGGCTTTGCCACTAAGCATGGACCATGGGTCACATTGTAGATCATACTCTCTCCCACACAGTTCTGCATGATATATGATGATATAAAATGGCCTATATCTGTCATTTCAATGTCACTCAGGATAATTCCCAATTCCTGAAAAAGCCCCTGTATTAAAACTACTTTTCCCTCTCCCTGCCCCCAAAGCGTCCAGTGGCCACTGGCTCCATTTAATTTTGTAATTTCTTCCATTGCGTGAATCACAATTAGTCTATAACAGGATACCAGTAAGTCCATTCTAGTCCATAGCTCTTCCCTCAATCCTGAGGAGTCTGGGATAGTGATGTCCCCTCCACCACCAAGTGAGAGGGAGCTTATATCCTGTGGATAAGATGGATGAGATTATCCTGCCTGCAGCTGCAGACTCTCTCCATTCTCTGGGATAGCCATTGTCCATCATCATCTCCCCACTAGGTGTCCTGGGTGAGTCCTTTGAGTTGTAGAGTATGAGTTGCAGCTCCACCGAGCTTTTGGACCAGCTGGCACATGGACAGCCTGTAGACTCTGCTCTCTGGAAGTACACCTAAAACTCTGGCATCACATATAGGTTTGAATAGAAGAGACAGATGGACCATGTGCAGTGAAGACATATTTTGTTCAGACTCTGTCACTCTCAGGAGAAAGGCTTCCAAATTAGGGCCCACTGGTTGGGTTTTTAAAAATTTTTTTTGTGTCATCTAGTAAGTAGGTAAAAAAAATTGAGAACAGTATAATTTAAGTTGGAATGACTTAAATGTGAATTTACTTAACATGTTAGTTGAGTTGGCAAGCGCACTGACAGTCTCTCTGATTCCTAGACTGAGCAGTTGGTGTAGTTGTCTTTGGTGTACACATGGTGCTGCTAGTTCTATTTTGTTCAGTGTGATCTGAGTTTTAGAATATTCTTTCATTCTGTTGCTAGCAGAAGCTTCCAGATACGTTTGGGAAGTTCTAAACTCGCTGTATTCCTTAATAGCATTTCAAAAATATAGTGTTGCCTATCCCAGAGTATTAAGTATTTGTAAAAGTCCTCTTTCTATGCTTATTATGTTGAGGAACAGAAATTAATAAAATGAATGACATTTTATACTTGTAGGGTTATAAATCCAAAGCAGAGCTGGGGTCAAAAGAGTCTAGAGAGGAGTTCAGCATCAGCCTTGGTTCATCACTATTCTGAAGGTGCCCATGGACCCTGGATTACTTAAAGATAATTAAGCATCCCTTTGGCAAATCCAGGTAGCCTGTGGTTTCAGGATTACGAAAATGACTTGACTAAGGAGACCTCCAGTTATCTTACTGCTAGGGTGAACATATAATTTATCATTGTAATTGAGACTCTTTGGTTGTAAAACGGAAGGTTATTATCCATTACCCAGGACAATTCTGGGAAAGCCAGGACAAATGATGACCTAGGTTATTGCCCATCCAAGTTTCCTTCTAAATTCCTGAGCTCTATAATGGCTCAGGGCTTTCTTACCATCTGAATCAAGACACAGCATTGGTCTCCAAGAAGGATTGAATGGGGGCAAAGCAAACTGCTATCCGTCTCCCAATTGTTTTCACATTGGACATCTTTGTTGATTATCTCTGCTTTCTAAATGTGTAGTGTACTTACCAACCTTGCAAATGAAAATTTTATACATTTATTTCTATAATTGAGGAAGCATAAACATAGATGAGGAAAACTGGCCTCTTGATAGTGGTCATACTTCATTTTCTCACGTGCAATATTTATTCCCCCTCGCCCTCCAGAGGTCTCTGCATAAACCTTTGTTCACAATTTATACCACTACTTTTAAAAGAATAAAAGAAAATAACTATGTTTTGATTAAGCTCTTGTGTTCTCAGTCTTATTTTAAAGCCATTAAGGTTTAATCCTATTACAGCAGAAATAGCCCCTTAATTATTTAAAATAATCATCTATATAATAAAATTCTCATCATTACTTAAGAATTTAGACAGTCTTCTAGGCTATTATGAAATAATTTAGTCCTTTATACTGATGATACAAGGTATTCTAACTACTTTATGTTTTGTTTAAGGGGAGTAACAATGGATGTTGGTATGACCAAGTTTGAGACCAAAACCAAAGTTATTACATTAATGGATGCTCCAGGCCATAAGGATTTCATTCCAAATATGATCACAGGAGCGGCCCAGGTACCAGGCATTTCCTTAACTGTAGTATGCTGATTGTACATAAAATTTCTTGATGCTGAGTTTATCATTTTGGGATTTACACTTTTTTAAAAATAAGTTTATTTTATTTTATTTTATTTTAATTTTATTATATAT
>PVKH010045220.1:0-10533 GCA_004027955.1 Chaetophractus vellerosus | reverse complement strand
TTTTAGAACCTCCACCCCTTCTTTACAAAGTTTTTGAATGTCTGGGGCATGGGAGTGGACTTTTAATATTTCATTAATGAGGTTCCAGTAAGTGAAGGCAGTAACAGGAACCTTTTCAGGGCCAAAGGTTTGGTCATAGTCTTTTAGACAGTCTCCGACCCTTTGCCAAACTCTACAGTCTATAGTACCTTCTTGACGGAACAAAGGGCAGGTTTTTAACAGAAAATCAAAGAAGTATGCAAGATCTTTTTTCTTAACTCTAGTTCCTCATGCCTTGAGTGATTGTTTTACCTGACTAATATATAACTCATGTTTGGAAACTACCTGTCCCATGGTGGGGGCTTATTATTATAAGACAGACAAAGGAACGGGTGCCTTGAAAGGCCACTCAGGTGCCCACCTATCCATGTCTCTCACGAGAACTTTTGACCCATCTTAGCTAAGGCGCCCGAACAATTTACAGGTTAGCCAATCACGCCATATGACGTGGCCACGGAGTAGGGTGGGGCCCACGCAGATCCCGTGGTTTTTCACCATGGGACCACAGACTGGACTGGCAGGTGTAAACCCTGCTGTCCCTCATTCACACTCACATTCACTCAGAGGTTATACATTGCCCCCCCTTTATGTTGTGTTTTGTGTTGTGTTTTCCTCTTACTATCTTACCTCTTTTCCTTTGCCGACTCTCGAACTGTTTCATGGACATGGCTCATGATCGAGTTACTTCACAGTGGTCCTGGGTACGGTGAGTGTGGGAGCGCTCCCTCCTTTGAGTGCGGCATTCTCTTCCTCACACAGCAGAAGGCCCCACGTTGGGCACCATTTGTCCCCTCCAGCGGGACAGTCAACAGGGGCCTCCGATCCTGTGAGAAGAAGAATGGTATGGGACAGGGAGACACAAGGAATGGCAGCAAGACAGTAAGTCTGATCAAGGTGCAAAAGTTTATTGGTGAGGTACAAGTATTTATACTCAAAGGAAGGAGGGAGTGGCTTGGTAGTTATCTGTTGGTAGCAGCTGTTGCTATGGAAGGGGGTGGGTTAGCAAACTGGTGTTTCCAGTTCTTTGAGAAATCGGTGGAACATGACTCAGGCTGTTCATTATTAACTCGGGCGGCCATGTTGCGTGTCACCGTTGCTGCTGACAACGAGTACTGCATGTTTCCTTAATTGTCCCCAACAGAAAACATCATGATTTCCATTTCCACAGGTGAAGCCCATCATTTTCCTTCACATCAATAGCAGAAAGGAAGTGATTCACTAGGATAGAGATTTCTGAAATTGGATGGGTTGCATTTGTGTGTAGTTCATTGCTTTATTTTTGCAAATGTAATGACCTTTAGAGGAAATATGGCATTGCAAATTGTAACATGGGTTAGTTGATTGAATAGGGCTACATATAAGGTCATTTCCTGTACAGCAATTCTGCCATTATATGAGACTTGATAAGCTACTTCATAATGAGTATTATACATTCCTGTGTTTTTCCATTTTTTGTGAGATCTGTACAACAGCTGGAAAACTGCTGCATCAGTGTCTTTTCCAGCTTTAATATAAACCCTGGGAAATCTTAGAAATCACAACCTTGAGAATCCTAAACTTGAGACCAATACCACTACACCATTCCATCCTGATCTGGGAGATATTTTGGTTAATAAATTAATATTGTCTTTTATTTGGTTATATTCCAATGTGTAGTGTCAACCTCTCCTGCTGGTCCTGCATTCTTATGCTGCCAGCCTCCCTCCTCTTCTGTGAAGAATGAATATGGCATTTGAGGACTTTGTTTCTATATCCTATTGACAGGTTGGGGTCTCCAGCTTAAATGTACAAAAAACAGTATTAAGTTAAATGAAAGTCTTTAAGCTTTTGTTTTAGCTGTCAGGTTTAATTATTTCTCTCACTGTCAATAAGAACCATAAGATCAATGTATCTCGACCCCCCACAACTTTACCAATTCTGATCAATGTCTCACACTAGATAATAAAAAGCAAGAGGAATGAGAGAGCAAGTATGTGCCTCCATCAACATATCTTCCTTTCAATGTCCTGATTTTTGCCTCTTTCATTGAAATGATAAGATGAAAAAGAGCATTATTGTCCATATTTAATTTTGATTTTTGTTCCAGAAATACTTTAATTTGCCAAATCTGTACAAACAATTTTCAATGGACAGGGAAGTAAAAAAACTAAACAATTTTGACTGCACATTTTTATAAGACAGAATTATATATTATTTAATCCACACAAGCATTTTTTATCTTCTATAAGTTAAGGAATTTGGCCTCCATTTTATAGAAAAAATAAAACTGAGAGTACTTAAGTAAGAGAATTGGTCTTCCCAATTACCACCACTTCCTCACAAATAAATCTGTCAGTATTTGTGAAAAGCAAGCAGGAACATTGGGTTTTTTAAAAGCCACAATTACACAGAAAGCATATCTATTCAAGAATATCTTTTCTGTTTTATCACAGATTATTTGAAGAAGTGTTTCACAGCTGCTTTACTGAGTATTTATACATAGATATAAAATATAAACCTTTTACAATTTACTTGTTTTCCTTTGTGGTTCATTATCATAATACATTTATATAAATACAGCCAAATAATTTTGTTAATCTGCTCATTTTCAGGGAAGTATTCTTCCTTCCTTGTTAGAATTAACAATCATGCTTTTTCAAACTCAATTTGAAGCTTATTGGGTTCTGTTGGGTTCTATGACATCTTTCCCTCTTTCCTTACCCAAAATTAGAAAACTCACCACAGCTGGTTCTCTGTGTCACCAGCTATCAAAGCTGATTATGAATTGCTGAACTTTATCCTTTATAATTAAACAGATATTTTTAAACATGTTGTTTTCCTGAAAACCCAGTTCTTTTGGCATCTTTCCAAATGGAAGCCTGAACAGAATGATAACTATATCTCAATTACTCTATCCATGGAGTCCTTGAAACTTCACACAGAAGAGGAGGAGTTCAGTAAGTCAGGGCATGGGTATCCCTCACTCAGTGCTCTCAGACTTTAATAGATCTGTGAATCTACCTGGAGAGCCCATTGAATTATCAGAAAGTATGCATCCTGTCAGAAATTGAGAGTCAGTGGGTCCTGATGGTTGCCAGGTACTTGAATTTCTAACATGCTCTCAGGAGGTGCTAAGGTTGATGGTTTGAGAGCCACAGCTAGAGAAATGTTTCCATGGCTATCATGTATTTCTGAAAGAAAAACAGTACATTTCTAAAAAATTTATATGAATGATTCTCTGATAAAAAACATCCAAGAAAACTAGAAGTCACTATTTATTTTTACTTTTTCTTAGAAATTCAGACCTATCATCATACCTCAGATATGCAATGCCTATAAAAACAGCACTCACAATCATGAAAAGTCTTTCAAAAGATCTCTAAAATAGCCTTGAAACAGTAACTGAGAATGTCATAAGGTGGCCCTGGTTATTAAAATTTATTATTCAAATCTTTGCTGCACATTTATAAGTACTTAGAAGTAAATGTAATTCCAAAATTTTTGTATTGTATTATCTGAGTTTTCTTATCCTCTTTTTTGATATTTTTCATAAGAGTACAGATAAAACATTACATTTTCTGCATTTTACATTTTCTTTAAAATAAAAATAAGAAATCTAGAGTTATTGAGCTTAGGCTATGAAAAAACTTTTTTCAGGTTTTTAGTATTTCCAAATATATTTCTAAAGTTATTATGTAAAGCTATATTGCTCCCAGTACTTTTTTCCCACAGTTTTGCAAATATACTTATTCATCATTTGTCATATATTGTGTTAAATACAAGAAGGCCTATTGTTTCATACTTAACCAGATTGATCAACTTTGAATACTAATTGTAACTTTAACTTCTCTGAGGTGACTTCAATGAGGTACTGCATCATTCTGAGCTTTTGACTTCTCATCTGTAAAATGAGAATATTGTTGATTAAAGGATTCATGTAAAGTGCTCAGCTTATGACTACAAAATAATAAGCCCTTGATGTATAGTCTCATCAGCATCAACATCTTATTTAAAATTTTATCACAAAATCTTTCAAAAAATTGAAGAGTTAACATTTTCTATTTTGTTTTATGAGGCCAATATGACAATGACAAAATCTGACATAGAGAAAAGAGAAAAATAACTTTGATCATCTCAATAGATACAGAAAAAAATCACTTGATAAAGTTCAATTTCCATTCATGATGAAACCACTAAATTACTGAGCACTCTCAGATAAGAAGAAAACTTTTCATTTGATAAAGTGTATCTACAGCATGAAATAGTTCCTCTGTAAGTTGAGGAATAAGACAAGAATGACCACTATCAATACATTATTCAACAGAGAAGTAGACAAACAAACAAAAAAACTAAAATCAAATTATAAAATTTAGAAATAGATGACATGGATGGTATAAAAATTTAAAACAAATTACATTCAAACTATTAGAATTAATTAGTACATAGAAACAATTTAATAAAAATTTAAAACCCATAAAAATTCAGTAGCATCAAAAGCTCTAAATATCTAATCATACAACTAATTGAACATTTGCAAAACCCCTTTATTGAAAACTACAAAACATTGCTCAGATAAATTAATGTAGGTAAATTAATATAAATTGGGGTCATAGCATTTTCAGAAATTTGAATTTACAATATTGTTAAGAAGTCAATTATCTCCAAATAGATCTGTAAATTCCATGTGACTCAAGAAGATTCTAGCAGTTTTGGTTTTTGTGTAAATTGAGAAAATGATTCATAATCAATATATAAATATCTAGCCCCAAAACCACCATGACCAGAAGAACAAACCTGGAGAACTTACACCACTAGATAACAAAACGTATAAAGTTATGATCATTGAATAGAACAATGGTACAGATCAGTATCCAGAATCGGACTAACACATATTGCATCAACAGAATTATGATAAATTTGCCACTGCAATGTAATTGGGGGGAAGGATAGTCTTTCCAATAATCTACTTTGGGACAAATGACTATCCAGATGAAAAAGACTATGCTGTTCACAAGTCAATTTCAGATGTATCAAGATCTAAATGTGCAATATGAAACTATAAAATTCTCTGAAAAAAATAGGAGAATACCTGCAAGACCTTGGTTTAGGCAAAGATTTTTTTATTCTGGATGCCAAATGTACTAACCAGAAAAACAAACATAAATAAATTGGACCCCAGCAAAACTGAACAAATTCTTAATTTAAAATATTTATTCAATTAAAAAAATTATTGATAAACCTTACTAATTTTAAATGTTTAAAATTCTCTGAAAAGGAAATATGAATTTCCAATCAATATTTAAAAGCTGCTTCATCTTACTAATACTCAAGGAATATAAATTATGTAGGCAATTAGAAGCCATCAGAAACTATTCAGGAAAATTTTGAAATTTAAAGATGAGGTATTATTTGTCAAAAATGTGAGAAGTGGCTAAATAGTCATTTAATGATAATTTACAGTCTTATTTATTCATACCTGAAAACCATTCTAAACATTGATGCTGTGTCCTGGTGAACAAGAAGCAAAACTCACCCCAAAATATGTAGGGGGTGATCCAGCCAGGACTGCCCCCAACTGCCCCATAGTGGAGGCTGGTGGGACTCTGAAGACAGGGGTACCAAATGCCAGGGTGTTCAGTCCTTATACATATTAGGGGAACTTATTTCCAGAGAGTTACCTCTCCCTGGCAATAGACAGTGAGATTTGTTACAGAGTGTGAGATGATGATAAGATGTTCACTAGATACAATCACAACTATGAAATCCTCTCCTTAGATTATATAGGGCTGGGAGATAAAGGTGGCTGAAACCAGAGGCAAGTTTAGGAAAAGCATCTGGGTATGTGCTCCTTTCTCAAAACAAGATGTACCCAGGGCAGGCAACATTCAAGGTTATAGCACCTAAAGCTTGGTGTGCTTCCAAGGAGTTATGTGGACTGGCAGGCAGGGAAGGGGTGGGTGATAGGTGTGGGCAAGGGTGAGGTCAATCCATGGTCAGGTAAGAGATGCTATATGTATCATACAATTGACAGAGTAAGTATCTAATGTAAAATTAGAGATAAAATCAGAAAATCTCAAACTAGGTAAAAAGTGATACATAAATACATATAATAGCAGAAGTTATTGAAATGAACAACTAAGAATGACATAAGGGATTAAAACTTTTTTCTATAATATATTATTAAAATATCAAATTTCTGACAATATGTTGCAAGGATAAATCTTACAATGCACCTATTAATTATATTTTAAAAGAAAAGGGACTAAAATGCCAGATAAGTGTGAAAAATAAGCTAATGAAAGAATAAAATATGAAACTGTATACCAATATGTTTGAAAAATTAGTTGATAGTATTTGTTAACTAAATAATTAAAAAAGAACATGCTGGCTTCCTTACTTATACTTATGCCTTCCAAGAATACCTCCACCTCTGGACTTTGCACTTTCTGTTTCCTCTGCCAGGAATGTTCTTCCCCCAAATGTCCACTTGGCTACTAATTTCCTTAAGCTTTCTTTTTACTTATGGTGTTTTCAGCTAAGGCTTTTCTGTATCAGATGACCTACATCCTGCCCTGTCTTTCTCACTTATTCTGCTTTTTTATATCATATCTAACAAAGCACATCTACATGTTTAATGTTAATAGATTCTCTCTCACAATAGACCATGAAGATGAAAATTTGTGTACTTTTTTCACTTCTGGATTTTCCTTTGGAGTTCAAATAAATGAAATTAAATGATTAATGAATGAAAGAATAAAAAATGTATGAGATGTTAATGATACATAAAAACATTGCATGCAATTCAACATCCAGTATAATGAGAAGCTTATCAAAAGTTAAACAGATGGCATTTCTTAATTGGATAAAGGGTTTGTACCAGACTGGTGCATTTGTGGCCTTCAAAAACAAAATCTTGCATCCCATTTGTCATATCCATTGCACAATGACTCTGGGCTTGGCTATGTGACAAGTTATATCAATGAGACAAACACAAGCAGAGAAAATATTGCTTGCTCATGGGGCTTGATTCTGGGAATATTTGTTCTTTGGATTATCCTTGGGATCTGACCAAACAAACCTTGCAAATTAAGAACTGAGATTCTTTGGAGGAGAACAAAGGAAAAAGAGCTCCATCTGAACTTTTAGCTTAAAGCTAACACTAACATGCTTGAAGCAGAGCCAATTTGGTTCTACCAAAGTGTGCAAAAATAAATAAATATTGTTACTTTAATTCACAAAATTTTGGGTGGCTTATTATGCAGAAGTAGACAACTGAAACAAGATGCTTTACTAAAACCTAGTGGAAAAATTGTGTTCAGTGAGATCAAGACAGGACTGCAGAGTGTCATAACTTTTGTTCAACATTGTCTGATGGTTTTAGCCAGTGCACTAAAACAAAGAAAATAAAGCACACCTATAGGGATTTGAATGGAAGAAAGAGTTTCATTAATCACAGAAAAGAAATTTTCCTATATATAATATCTATAAGAACCTACAGATAAAACATTAGAAAAATGGCATAATTTGGAACATTTCTTGGATCAAATATCAAATTTAATTCTACATGCCAGAAGAAATGAATAGAATGTATTTTTCAATGTAATTTTTAATAACTACTCAAATAAACATTTGCAGAAGCAAATCTAATGAAGCATAGAAACAACATTACAGAGAATATAAAACTTTACTGAAAGACTTTAAGGAAGAACTAAGTGATTAAGGCCATTCACCTTAATAATAGTTCTGGAGATAAAAGTTTTACTAATTTGATTTCCTTTGTTAGGTTGCAGATTCAATGCAGTTCCTGTCATTTACAGCAATTAAGATACTTTTTAGTTGCACAGGGTTAGACAGACCAGTGGAAGAGTACAAAATGTCCAGAAGAGATTGTCACCTAAATGGACATTAAGGGGGCAATTGGTTATCCATATTAAGAAAAGAAAAATTAATAGATTGATATTTTCCTGATTTCTTATTGAAAAATCTATTTTTAGATAGAATAAAGCTTTAAGTATTAAAGTCAAAAGTTTACAACTTTAAAACATTGCAAAATTATGAAAAAAGAAGTTGTAATGTAAAGTTTACATTACATAGCAAAGTTTTAGATGGGAAAGAATAAGCATGGCCTTTTGGAGGATTTATAGTGGGTTCATTTTAGGGAACATGGAGGAGGAAAAATCTCCTCTAGTGGTATATAAAGGAAAATGATCATTATTCATATTCAGGTAACACCTTCTTAAAATTGTTCAATTAAATATTAAAAGGTATTTTAGTAATGAAGGATCTTGTTAATGTGGGAAAATGTGTGAGGACAGGAAGCGGGGCATAAGGGAATCCCTCATTTTTTTATGTAACATTTATATAAGTATCTTTAAAAATCATCATATTATAATAAATAAATAAAATTTTTCCCACACCTTAAAAAACTGTATTAGTTAAGATTTTCCAGAGGAAAAAAACTGGTAGGATTGAATAATTAATTGATTGATTTAATCTTATTAATTATTTGAATTGTCTCACCCAACCATGGGGATTGACAAGTCTGAATTCCACAGGGCAGCCAGATGAAGGTTTTGATGAATTTGCCTGGAGATCCAGCTGGATGAAGGAGAGGTAGAGATTCTTCTTTCTAGCTATTGAAATACTCAGTTCTCTCCATAAGGCCTTCAACTGATTGGATGAGACTTTGTTCCCTGCTGACGGCAAACTCCTTTGTTGATTGTATGTGTAATCAGCCACAGATACAATCAATTACAATATTTTTATATTTAAATACATATATATAAATAACATAAAATAATTAATTAATTTCAATCCATGAAGTATCCTCACAGTAACAATCAAGCCAGTACTTGCTTGGCCAACCAACTGGGCACCATAACCAAGCCAAATTGAACCATGAACTTAGCCTTCACAGTCCACCCTTTATCAGCCTGGTACATACAAGTCTCCTTGAACCATACTTAATCCCTAAATAAAAACAAAAGCAGTTATACTTTCACCTAACATAGTTGAACTATCCTGCCTACAATTGGAAACACACTGTTTCCTCAGAAGAGAATGTAAATGCTTGGATAATATTCACTCCTGAACTTTATATAATGTAACTTTAATATATGACATCAAATTACCAAAACTTATGTCATACATGAGACGGGGATAAGATGAGGAAGAAAACAAGATATTTGTTATCTACCTGATTATTTATATATCTCTATCTCTTTATACAATTTATCATCCACCTATCTATCTTTATCTATCTATCTATGTATCTATATACAAACATTCATAAAAAAATAAATGAAGAAACACTCATAACCATTACAGTCCTCATTTCTGCAAATGGCCTTGTGGTCACATATTATATTTATAGCTACCTTCCTCCATTAACCATTCCATATTGCTTTTTTTAGCAATATGAACCCAAGACTTTGTACATTGGAGGCAGGCACTCAATAATTGAGATACATCTGCTCGACATTTGAAATTTCTTTTATTCTCAGCAAACAACTCAGCTGGTTGTGGTTCTTTGCCTGGGGGTAGGGAGGGGTAAACCAAACAAGCCAATCACCTCAGAGAATGGTATTATATCAGCGGCTGAATGTGGGTCTCTGCTGCTGGCAGATTGGACACTCAGCAGTGGCTGTAGCCAAATCAGCCTTGGTGAGGGGAAATCCATGTTGCCAAGCCCATACATAACTTCTATCCATACCACCATGGCCACTTTGCTCATGAGCTGATTGGACAAGTACAATAATGTCTTGGGAACCAGACCAACTGATATCCACAGAATAGGTCATCCTATCCATTTGATTACTAAAATCCTCTTTTGGTTGATGTAACCCTCTGGTAAGCATTCATATGAGACACAAATATCTCCATGTTTTTCACTCATTGAGAAAGGTCTATCTACCTAACTTTCTCCAAGTCTTTTCCAATCATGTTCCATTCAAGTCCCTGATGATTCAGTTAACCACTGGACACATCACATAAATGAGTGTACAAACATGTCCAGCCATGTTTTCTTCAAAGCAGAATGAATAACCAGGTGCCATGTTGAAAGTTCTGTCCACTGGGAGGATTTCCCTTCAACAGTGTTCTTCAGGGATATCGAAGAAATGGGCTTTAGTGCTACAGCTGTCCATTTTTGGGTGTCACTTTATATAATGCACAGATATCTGTAAATAAAGCCTTTCCTCACTCAACTGATTGTAAGAAACTGACCAAGAGGACATAGGTGTAGGCAGGCAGGCATTTGAAGCAAACTAGGGCTACAAAATGTGTCTGCTTCCCTAAGAAATTGAAAAACAGAGAAGAGAATAAGAAGAATATGTGGTCCTTACTTTCCTTAACTATAATAAAAGAAATACTAGTCAAGATATATAAAATTAAATGTAGAAAACTGAATTTATGACATTCAGTATGGAACTCCGGGGCGGCTTGATAGCCCAGTGGATAGGGTGCTGGCATACCACATGGGAGGCCCTGGGTTCAATTCCTGGGGACCTCTCCTAG
>PVKH010045219.1:0-10525 GCA_004027955.1 Chaetophractus vellerosus | reverse complement strand
ACTGGACTGGGCAGAGACCTAAAGAAGAGAAGATCCTTTAAGAAGAAGTGGGGTAATGGGCAGAAAACAATGGGCATTTCTAGAAGAGAGATTATTGGTTTGTATTGGTTTGAATCTCCACAGTGATGTGATTTTTTTTCTCCAGCAATACCCAGGCAAGCAAGTGTGAAAGTAGAAGTATATTGATTGAGTTTTGGGGTCTTGCTGGGTCTGTTTGGCAGAAGGTTAATATTGCAAGAAAATTAGGGTACTGATAAAAACAAATTTCAAATGCTCAACCATGGATCCTTGCAGAAGAGATTGGAAGGGGATAGGTTTCTTGGGGGTTGGAGGGAATATAATAATCAAGGGGATGGGGGGCCTCTGGGTTTGGACTTCATTTCTTGTGAACATGAATACTAGAGACCTGGGAGAAGAGGAAATTGTAGTCAAAAAGTGGAAAATTGGAGTTGAAAATTTCTGAGGTCAGATGGTTCGAATTGATGACAAAATCTATGGTATGCTTCTGGGAGTAAGAGCAGTACTTTACAAAGCTTAATAAAAAATGTTTTGTCAACCAAACAGCCCTAAAGTTACACTAGCTGTAAGGTAAATAAATAATTCATCATCAGAGGATTTTTTTAAGTCGATCATAAGTACATTATAGCAATGTAATTCCATTTTAGGCTTTGGTTGATTCCTAGTACAGAGACTGTAGGTAGGGTTGAATCTCATTTTGGTTTTGCTGGCATTCCCAATTCCTCTCACCCTTTCCAGGTATGTAAATGAAGGAAGGAAGGGAGGGAGGGAAGGAAGGAGGGAGGATGAGAGGGAAGAAGGAAGGAAGGGCGTTGGTTTGGAAATTGCCACTGGTGTAGAGATAATGTGTGAAACAAGATGACATAGTTCCTAGATCATATTCTCCTAGCTTTAGTCGCTTTTAGTTTTGATATTTTGAGTTTACCAGAATTATTTGTATTAGGTGAAATATTACTTTAGGTATTATTATTTTAAGTATTAGGGTTTCATCAGAAAAGTATAAATTTTGATTTACTATAGCTTTAGTTTTAGCTACATTCTTCCATATAATCTTGTCAATACAACATAGTTTCATTTTTATGATGGAGATTTTATAATAAGAAAATAAAACCTTTTTGTATTTTACAAACCTGTAGAAATCATTCTTTAAAATAAAAAGTCCCTTAACAGAAGGTGAAGAAACAGAAAAGTGAACAGAAAAGGCTACTGTTGAGTCAACAGCTTAGTGATGTCTTGTCACACTAAAGCATCTAAGATTCTCTTGGTCTTTCTCCTGTGGTCACAGGATGACTGCTATAGCTCCAGCCATGACACCTGTATTCACAGCCAAAAGAAGAATAAAGAGTAGAAGCAGAGTTGTGTCTCCATGTGCCTTGGCTACACCTGCTAAAGTTAATGGAGGGGTAGACTAGCTCTAGATCTTCTAGTACCCAACATGCTGGGATAAAAATAGACTTTTAGCAAATGCTTACTATATGCAGTGTACTCACACTAATCCATTTAATTCTCATATGAGATATGTCCTCATCTTATGTTGAGATGAAGCTGAAATAGAGGTTACGTTACAAACGAGATCTAGTAAACCGTCAAACTAGAGTTGAACCCAGGCACTCTCACTCTTGAGTGTGCACTGTTAATCATTATACCAGTCATTCCCTCTCATGATAGCTGATTGTGTTAGAGAGAATGAAAGGGATTTTTTTCCAATTGATTCTTAGCTAGTTCTAACCACTCTTTGAAGAATTTGTACTTATTTAGTTCAATAGGAGGTTGAGTAGAATATGCTAGCGTATTTCACCAATAATACAGATACCTAAAGCATCATTTTGGAAGGCAATGCATAGGGGCTTTAATGATCCTAAATTTAAGTCTTTCAAACAAAATTGATAATTTGTTAATAAACCCGTTTCAGCTCACGGTAACTGTCTACATCATCATAATTTAAGAGCCATCATAGAATACTGATCCAGAAATTGAAATAGGAATGCAGCAAATGAGTATGTGAAAATAATCTAACACAGATGGAAATTATGCAGCTCAGAACTTCATGATGAATCACACTCTTGGAAGACCATTCCATTCTTCCCCAGAGTCTGTCAACAGAGGGATGAACAAAATGATGTGGTTTCCATGTTTCAGCTTTAACATCTGCTGCATAGCAGCCCAATTATATTCCTATCTAAGGAAACAGCAATAAATATTGGTAAAGATTTCCCTTTTACTTTTTTTTCCAGGCCGTTTATCTTTGCATTCTATTGGCCAGGTCCCTGACCATTCAGTTTCTCTGGGAGATCTGGAGCTTTGTGTTTTTCTAATACAATTTAGGATCCTACCCGAAGCCATGCAAGCAGTTCTGTTACAAGGCCGCTGTGGTGTGTTCTTCAGGGTCTAGAGTGTGTTGCTACTTTTGAGACTGGCTGTTTCTTTGCTCTTGCTTTCCTGCTTACCCGTACTACTATCTCCTTAACAACAGTGACTACCTAGGCTTTTAAAAACAGATAATTTCACACATTTCTTTTAATCCTGTCATTTTTTTTGAAACCTGTGGGACAGTGAAGAAAACCTTCACAAAAAAAATAGTTGTGGGGGCCGGCTGGATAGCCCAGTGGATAGGGCGCCGGCATACCACATGGGAGGCCCCGGGTTCGGTTCCCGGGGACCTCTCCTAGCGGGCAGACCGCCTTGAGAATGGCAAGCCGCCGTGGGTGGGCCAGAGCCGCCATGGGCAGGGCAAGAAGCTGCCACGGACAGGGCAAAAAGCCGCCACGGGCAGGGCAATTCGCCCGCAAGCGGAGCACAACCAGCCACCCGCGAACTGAGAGCCGGCCGTGAATAGAAGCAGAAGCCACCCACAAGCGGGGAAAGCCGCGCCTGCGCAGTGACCAGTCTCGGCGGGTCGCCGCAGCGGGGGGGAGGGGAGATATGTAATAAAATAAATAAATCTTTAAAAAAAATAGTTGTGGTTTAATGTTGATGGAGATTTCAGCAAAGTAAATTATTGAGGTAAAATTACACTTATTGCACTTATAGCTTGATGTCAGACTAAATATTTTAATTGGTATAGGACTAGTTTGGGACATTAAAAATAAAAAAAAAGAACAGTTTAGATATTTGGGCAAATAAAACATAACTCTGTATACTCATAGCAACAGTTTGCTTTATTATTTGTTTGTGTCATTAGCATCATCTGTTATTTAGAGTCTTGGAATGATAGAGTCGTTTGGGAGGGACTGTGGAGTACATTACTGGAATTGAACTGGCAGTGTTCACATATTGGTCTGTTCTCTGGGTTAGAATCCTCTTTGCTTCTTTTGTTTCACAGGTGGGACTCTTCCCTGGACATTGTGTTGAGTTAATTAACCAGAAAGTTCCCCAGTCAGTGACCAACTCTGTGCCAAAACCAGGTGAGTATTCTTTTTCCTTAGTGTGGTTATTTTATCAACTAATTGAAGATAACAGATTTTGCCTTCCAATCAAATACATACCTTGTTTTGCTACTCTTTTCATTAGTTGACATGATATACATTTTTAATTTTATGTGGTTTGGGTTTTTTACTGTATTCTTATTTCTCTATTGATCATTTCACATAGGATTACATGTATTCAAAATTTTAGAGGATTTTAATAAACTGTTAACTCCGTTAAGTTTTGTCATTATTTGCTTTTTCAATTATATAGTAAAGTATAGCTTATTAGTGAATGAAAGGATAGAAAATACAGGTCTAAAGAACTGACGAGATGATATGATTAAAGTAAAAATTAATAGATGAAGGGGATGTATGTGTTAACAGTGCCTCTGAACATCAAAACTATATTACAGAGTATGTCTTATTACGTATATGGTATACTTACTGTGCTATATAAATAAGTATTTTACAAATAAGTCAGACAAATGTCACAGGGTATAAAAATCAAGAAAATGGAAAATTTGTAGTTATTGGGGTAATTTTATCTGGGTAAGATTCTACAGAACACCAAGTCTGGGAATGTTTGATGTTATGAACACTTTTTAAAGGGGAAAAGAAAACAGCAAAGACCCAAAAAACTTAAGTCAAAAGGAAATAATCAGGGAGTGGATATAGCTCTGTGGTTGAGTGCCTGTTTCCTATGTATGAGGTCCTGGGTTCAGTCCCCAGTACCTCTTAAAAGAAAAAATATTTGTATTTATAAAAGGAAATAATCAAGCTTACTTTTCCTAGTTGTATTACATTTCCTCTGCACCCCAACCCTCCTCCCTATATACCTTCCAATAAAAGAAAAAGAAAAAAAAGGTGAGCCTCCAGCATTTATTTGGACTATTTTCCTTAAAATATTTTAGAGGCGTGTAATGGTTAGAAAATAGAAGTTTATTCTTTCCTTATTTTGAATTTTCCCAACTCTGCCCCCAAAGCATACATGAAACCATCTTGGGTTGTATCATATTTAGGTGAAGATAAAAGGGTAATAATAACCCTTTTAAAAACTTATTTCTTCACAGATAGTTGGGGAGCCATTGTTCCAATTTCTCTCATAGGCTTTTGTTTATTTTAGAAGGAGTAACTTTGTTGCTTAGTAGAGAAAATACAAGAACAGTGCTTACGTAATGAATAATCTTAGTCACTTTTCAAGGCATTTTTATCCTCTGTTAAATCCCCCTTCTTTTGGTAAACTTCATTCGAAAGACTTCCGCAATGGGTTCCTGTGCAGTAAATGTGCATTAGTGATTGTGCCAACTGTTGGTTTCTTTCTTGTTTTAAGAGCAGTTGTGAGATTAAAAAACAATCATGCATAATGTGCCGAATTCCCATACATCACCCCTCCACCAACACCTTACATTATTGTGGAACATTTGTTACAGATTATAAAAGAGCATGACCAGACTATTACCACTAACTATGGTATGTTTTTCCATATATCCCCTATTATTAACACTATGTATTGGTATTGTATATTTGTTATAGTTCATGAGAGAACACTCATATTTGTACTGTTAACCACAGTCCATCTTCCACCACATGGTTCACTGTGTTATACAGTCCCATGCCTTGTACTTTCTCTCCAAATTGTACACTCATTAGCTCTCGCTTTCATCACGGAGTTGTGCAGTTGTTGCCACAGTAAGTCTTTGAATGTTTTTCTTTAGTCCAAAAGAAAAAGTCCCATAACCCTGTATTATTGACCCTTAGTGTTGATATAGTAACTTCTTTGACACTGATATAAGAATATTACAGTATTGCTCTTAACTATAGTCCATAAGTTACATTAATTTTATTTTTTCCATGCATTACTCTATTCTTACCACCTTGTAATAGTGAATACATTTGTTCTAGTTCAAAGAAGAACATTCTTATATTTGTATTATTGACTACAATCCTCATCCACTTCCAGGTTCACTACGTTATTCAATCCCTAGATTATTCTCTAGCTTTCTTTCAATTGACATTTACATCCCTCTAATAATTTTGTGGCTTTTAGTATATTCACAGAGTTATGTAGCCATGACCATAATCAGTTTTAGATTTTCATCACCCCAAAAAGAAATCCCATATCCAGTAGCATGCCTCCTCATTTTCCCTCATTCCCCCTTGGCCTAGGCAACTGTTAATCTACTTTCTGTATCTGGATTTGCCTGTGCTGGATGTTTCGTATAAACGGATACATGCAATACATGATCTTTTGTAACTGGCTTCTTTCACTTAGCATAATGCCTTCAGGGTTCATCCAAGCTGTAGCATATATCAGTTCTTCGTTCCTTTTTTATGACTGAATAATATTCCAGTATGTGGATATATCACATTTTATTCATTCATCAGTTGAATTGTTTCTACTTTTAGTTATTATGAATAATGTCAGGTACACGTTTTTGTGTGGACGTATGTTTTCAGTTCTCTTCAGTATACATCTAGGAGTGGGCTTGCTAGATCTATTCTTGTTTTTTGTGGAACTGCTAAACTGTTTTCTAAAGCAGCCGCATCATTTTACAATCCCACCAGCAGTGTATGAGGGTTCAGATTTCTCCACATCCTCACAACACTCATTACTATTTTAAAAAATAATTTAAAATTTTTATAATAGCCATCTTGTTGGGTGTGAAGTATCTCACTGTGGTTTTGAATTGCTTTTATTATTGAGTTGTAAGAGTTCTTTACATATTCCAGATACAAGTCCATTATCAGATAATTGATTTGCAAGATTTTTCCCTTTCTGTGGATTGCCTTCTACTTTCTTGATGATATCCATTCAAAGCATAGATGTTTTTAATTTTTATGAAGTCCAATTTAATTTTTCTTTGGTTGCTTATGCTTTGGTGTCATATCTAAGGAGGCTTTGCCTAACCCGAGGTAATGAAGATTTACTCCTGTATCTGCTTCTAAGAGGTTTATTGTTTTAGCTCCTACATTTAAGTCTGTACTCCATTTTGAATTAATTTTTGTGTATAATGTGAGTTAGGGGTTCAACTTCATTTTCTGAGTGTTAAAAGCATTTACATATACTGTAGTTTATGATATTGTCAGGTTTCTTTTTAATTTTTAAAATTAATTTTATTTATACAAACTCCATGTCCACCAAACATCAACTTTCTTCCTTTACATGTAGATTTCCAGTTGTCCCAGCACCATTTGTTGAAAAAAACTACTCTTTTCCCAATGAATTATTTCAAATCCTTGTGGAAAACCAATTGATCATAGACACAAGGATTCATTTCTGAACTCTCAATCCCATTCCATGGATCTATATATTTGTCTTTTTGCCAGAATGTCTTTGATTACCATTGCTTTGTGGTAAGTTTTTAAATAAGGAAGTTTGATTCTCTCCTACTTGTTCTTCTTTTTCAAGATCGTTTTTGTTATTCTGGGTCCCTTGCAATTTCACATAAATTTAGGAGTCAATTTGTTAATTCTATAAACAAGTCAGCTGGGATTCTGATAGGGATTACAATGAATCTGTAGAGCAGTTGGGAGTAGTGCCATCTTAACAATATTAAATCCTCCAATCCGTGAATATGGGATGTTTTTCCATTTATTTAGACTTACTTTAATTTATTTCAACAATGTTTTGTAGTTTTCAGAGTATAAGTTTTGCATTTTTTGTTAATTATTTTACCCTAGTATTTTATTTTTTTGATGCTCTTGTAAATTAAACTGTTTTCTCATTTTCGTTTTCATGTTTTGATTATAAGTGTATAGAAATACAATTGCTTTTTGTGTATCTTGTAACCTTACTGAACTCGTTTATTAACTCTAGTAATTTTAGTGGATTCCTTGAGATTTTCTATACACAAGATCATGTCATCTGTGATTAGAGATTTTCTTTTTCTTTTCCAATTTGGATGCTCTTTATTTCTTTTTCTGCCTAGTTGCCCTGGCTAGAACCTCTCATACAGTGTTGTATAGAAATGTTGAGAGTGGACATCCTTATCTCGCTCCTGATCTTAGGGGAAAAACATTCAGTCTTTCATCAAGTATGATGCAAGTTGTTGATATTTGGTAGGACTTTTTTTTTTTTTTTTAGGTTGAAGCATTTCTCTTCGATTCCTAGTTTGTTGATTGTTTTTATTATGAAAAAGCCTTGGATTTTGTCAGATGCTTTTTTCTGCATCTATTCAGATGATCATATGTTTTTTTTGTCATTATTTTGATGTTATTAAAATTCAACGTAAAATTTGTGATTCGTTGTGTATTTTTATATATCTTTCTGTGGTATAAGCTATTAGTTATTAAGTTATTAATTTTTGAATTGTTTTATTAGTTAAGTATAATTTTTATTTTTATTTATTTATTTTTTTTGTTACATATCCCCCCCCCTTCTGCTTGCTCTTGCTGTGTGTCCATTCTTCTGTTTTTTCTATGTCTGCTTCTTGTTTCCCCCCGTCTTTGCGGCACGTCGCCAAGTCGGCCCTCCGCGGAGGTGGCTCGCTCCGTTCATGGGTGGCTCCATTCTGCTTTCACGGGCGGCTCCGCTCCATGTTTTTTTGCGGGCTGCCCGGCTTCCGCGCTTCGCAGGCGGCAGCTCCGTGTTTCAGGGGTGACTTTGCCATGCCCATGGGGGCTCCGCCATGCCCGTGGCAGCTTTTTGCCCTGCCCACGGCGGCTTGCCTTTCTCAAGGCCGTCTGCCCGCTTGGAGAGGTCCCCGGGAACCCAACCCGGGCCTCCCATGTGGTACACCAGTGCTCTTATCCACTGAGCTATCTAGCCGGCCCAGTATAATTTGTATAGTTTTGACTCAGATGTACTGTAAAGGGAGTTTTCAGAAATTAGTTTAATATTGATATTAAACTCTATTGAAATAGTTTTGCAAGATTTGAATGGAAAAATGACACTTCATATAGGGATAACTTCAGAAACTTACAACTTAGGAGAGTTGATCAGTTATTGATACTTCTTGAAAATAAACTTCTATTCATAGACTTGAGTTACATTATTAATTCTAAATTAGTAATGACATTTAAAAAAAACAGCCCACCTTGAAAAGGTCATATTTCATCTTGTGATTATTCTGAACAGCATTGCAGAATTAACATAGGGAAATGTGCATTCTTAATAGATTTTGGAAAGTATGATGTGAATTCTATCAGCCTCAGGCCTGTTTCACACTTTAAAACTGTCCTTGTCTACAGTATAAACAATTTAAATGTTCTATTTATTTTTAACATTGCCATCTGTCACTGTTACATGCCAAATCTGAAAGAAGCAGCTATAGTTTGAGACTGAAAATTTAAATCTTGCTATACTATTATACAACAAGTTTAATTGGAAAAATTTTCCTCTCAGAGCTGTTCTTAAAGTCTTCAGTATGTTCAATTATTTGTGTGTCCAAAAATAAAATTAATGAATCACAATGTCCTAATCCAGTTACCAAGTATCCATGATGCTGTAAGAAAAAGGTGAGAGATTGAGATAAGAAGAGGAATGGAAAAAGGAGGAAAGGTGGAAGCTTGTCCATAGGAAATTGGCATTTAGTTTATTCACCATAGGGCATGGTTTGATGAAAAAGATGAGGAGGAGGGGCCGGATGAGGAAGGGATTGCACATGTGATCTTCTTTGTGTTTGCCTGCTTGGAATTTACTGAGCAATTTGGATCTATTTATTGATATCTTTCTTAAATTTTTTAATGTTCTTAGCTATTACCTCTTCAGATATTTCTTTTGTCCAATTCTCTTTCTTTTCTCTCCTTTACATGTTGTTTTGGTCAGCCACAGAAGTGCCTTTTGAAATATACCAAAATTGGTCGGTCTTTATAAAGGGTATTTATTTGGGGTAGAATCTTACAGTTACCAGGCCACAAAGCATAAAGTTCTTCCCTCACCAAAGTGCACGTGTTGGAGCAAGACAGCTGCCGACGTCTCCAGTGTTCAGGCTTCCGGGTTCCTCTGTTCCCAGGGCTGCATTTCTCTCCGGGCTTAGCTTCTGCTTCTGCCACATGTTCAGCTATAGACCATGAGGCTCTCTACGCTTTGTGTCTCTCCACAAGACCAGCTGTAGATTATCGGGCGAATGGCTCACTCCAACTTCAGAACTGCTTCTCAAATCTGCTTCTCTAAATCTCTGCAACTCAAATCTGCTGCCTGGCCTTTATACTTGAGATCACACCCACTGAGGGGCAGGGCCCAACACCCTCCTGATGTGGCCCAGTTAATGCCCTTATCATAAACCAATCATGCCCAGATGAACAGATGAGTTTATAAGCATAATCCAATTTACATTTTTGGAATTCATAATTACATAAAACTGCCAATCCATTACACATGTCCTTTATGCTTTTTGATATTGTCCCACAGTTCTCTAACTCCCTTGTTATTTATTTTTTTCCACTCTATTTTCTCTTTTGTTTCAGCTTGAATATACTTTTTTGACCTAACTTCAAGTTCACTGGTTCTTCTGCTATGCACAATCTTCTGTTAAGCCCATCTAATAAGTCCTTCTATTCTCATATTTTTTATTCGTAGGAACAACATCTATTTCTTTTTTTAATAATTTCCACATTGGAATTCCCCATTTTTTTCACATTTATTTTCCCATTTCCACTAGAGAAAGGAAGGGAGGGGAAAAGCCAAGTTTACACCTGAACTTTTTGGACTAGGATATTGAGACAAACCTTATATCTGAAAAGAATTAGAAAAGTTGTACAGAAAGATAACAAACATCTCTTTGAAGCATTGGAGAGTTAAAAAGGCAGTAAGCAATTAGTAAGCCAAGATCAAACACAAGACGGAAACTGAGAGGGGTGACCTCAGCACATGGGGACATTTTCCCCTAGAGGTATCTGCTGTGGAGTAGAGAAGTCATAGGAATGGGGAGGGCAAAATTAGAGTTCAAAGCCTGACAGGGTAGAGTTGCTGATAAATGCCCCAAGTTTTGAGTTGGGAGTTTTATGGAAACTGACAAACTGATTTCAAAATGTATATGGAAATACAAAGAGCCAAGAATACCCAAGACAGTTTTGAAAAAGAACAAAAAAATAGTCAGGCTTACTATAATAAATATCAAGACTTACTATAAAGCTATACTAATTAAGATACTGGTATC
>PVKH010045218.1:0-10526 GCA_004027955.1 Chaetophractus vellerosus | reverse complement strand
TTCATAATTTGTTAACAAATGTTTCACAACAATGCAAAGTATTTGTGGTGGGGTGATGTGTGGGAGCCCTGTATGATGTTTTGCATGTTTGTTTTGTAGGTTCACAATGTTTACTGAACACTTATAGTTTATGTATGTTCATGTATGAATGATATACTTCAATAAATTGTTTTTTAAAAAAAGAAAAGGTAAAAAAAATGGGGGGGGGGACGGGAATAAATAGATAAATCTTAAAAAAAAAAGAGCTAATATAGTGCCTGAAAGCATTCTAGTCTCCACTCCTCCAAATCCTCTCCTCCAAAATTGAACCAGGCATGAAGTTCATATAGTTGTGAACACCACCACTTAATAGTTGTTTTAAAAAAATTATTAGAGCCTGCAAACAGAATAACATGGTTTAAATGAGGCACTTGTATGCAGAAAGTTTGGTTACTCTCCATGTTAACCAGGGTAAGAGCCCCAAGAATAGACTGGGCATTTGGTGAGGACAGTCATTGCTGTAAGGGTTTACATGTATCCAAGAAGCATATCCTATGGACCTGGAAATGAGTGTCCTCTGAGAGTCAGAAAGTCAATATATGGTTGGGAGATGGCCCTTACCAAAAACAGCAACCCAAATTGTAAGTCAAATGGATAGAGGAAGTCCCCACCAACTAAATGATAAGTTTGTAAACTCTAGAAAGAGTGAAGCATCCCTATCTTTCCCTAGGTCCAGGCCCTTTACATCGTACTCCTTGATCCATCATGGCAGGAGACACTCTCACCTTAGTTGGCTACCGTATTAGTCTGCCAAAGGGGTGCTGATGTTGGCTTTTATAAAGGGAGTTTATTTGGGGTAAAAGCTTACAGTTTCAAGGCTGTAAAAAGTCCAACTCAAGGCACCACAGAGGTGCTTTCTCATCAGTGTCAGTTGCCACATGTTGAAGCAAGATGGCCGCTGATCTCTGGCTGGTCTCTGCCTTTCCCTCTGGGCTCACCCTTTCCTCTTGAGCTCCGTGGGCCCAGCTTCCTGAGGCTTTGTGCTTGAGTGATCCTGTAGTCCTCTCTCTCCTGGCATAGGGCTTGTTTTATTTTCCGTGTCTCCTATATCAGTCTCAGCAGTTCTGCTCTCTTCCCAATCTCAGCAGTAAGCTATCAGGCAAAATGGCTTAGCTCTCCCCAGGGCCTTAGCTGTTTGAGCCTTCTTTCTGTCACATGGCAGGATACAAAATGACAGAGCTCTCTCTTCTTGTGTGTCTTTTTGAGTGCCCGTTTATATCAGCTCCAGCAAGAGCGCGGGGACGCAACCTGAGTCATGCCTTACTGATGTAGTCAAATAAAAAAGCCCTAAAAGCAATATTTACAGGTAATCTAATCAAAGACCCCTCAACTGAATTTAATGCAATCAAAGGCTATCACACCCAGAGGAATAGATTAGTTTACAAACATAATCTTTCTCTTTTTGGGATTCATAAAATAATCTCAAACTGCCACTGCTACCTAATTTTCATTCTCCTTTTTCCCTTCGTTTACAGACCCCTGATTGTGGCTGGGTAAAAATGCCCTGCCATCCAGCCTCCCTTGCAGCTAGGTTTGGCCACATGACCTAGTTCTGGCTAATGAAATGTAAGTGGAGTTCTACTGGGTAAGGTTTCCTGAAAAGCTATCGTTCTTCTAATTCAAAAATAGCAGGTCTTTTTTTTTTTACTTTTGGCCAATCACCCTTTGCCTTTTTCTCTTTGTTGTGCCAGAAACATGGATGTGCTGCCTAGAGATAGAGCAGACATATTGAGAACATGAAGCATCAAGCATGAGGATGAAAGCTGACTTACTAAGGATGGTGTCTAAGCTAGAAAGAGGCTGGGCCCCTGGCAGTATTGTTGAGGAGAGACAACAATCATGGATTGTCTACTTCCAGATTTGTTGATCTATTTTTATTTAAAGAATTTATTGAAGTATATCATTCATACATGAACATACATAAACTATAAGTGTTCAGTAAACATTGTGAACTTACAAAACAAACATTCATAACATCATACAGGGCTCCCACACATCATCCCCCCATCAACAACCTGCATTATTGAGAAACACTTGTTAACAAATTATGAAAGAGCATTGTTAAAATATTACCACTAACTATAGTCTGTATTTTCCTCCTCTGTACCTTTTTTTTGGATTAATTTATTTACTTTTATCCATTTTTACCCCCCACCCCCACCCCCTTTGTGCTGTTTCTGTGTCCATTTGCTGGGCATCTCTCTGTGTCCATTTCCGGCCTCTCTTCTCATCCTTCTCCTCCTGTCTTCACTGGGATTTGATCGTCGGAACCTCTGATGTGGAAGAGAGGTGTCCTACTTCCTGCACCACCTTAGCTCCTGCTTTTTTGGTGCGTCTCGTCTTGGCTTTCCCTTGTGTCCATCTCGTGTTACATCATCTTGCTGTGTGGCTTGTGGGGCCTGGCAGCACTCCTGCGCATGGGCCTGGTGGTGTACCCGCGCAGGGGGCCTGGCAGCGCACACATGCCTTCTATATTTTTCTTTATTTTTACCAAGAGGTCCCAGGGATCGAACCCTCCATATGAGAGATGGATGTCCAACCACCTGAGACACATCCATCCCCCTGCTATATCTCTTAAGGTTGACCGTAAATACCCAAAGTTACAGTCTTTTCCCATACAGGATGGTCAAATAATAAATCAGGCTTGGTTTATCACCAGCATTCCAAAAACCAGACCTAGGGAGAAAAACTAGGTCTGGGGACTCATGCATGGTTTCTAATATAGCGAATGTTTTGCCTACCCTGATTATCACAAAATCAGGACAATGAGAATATTTGCATTGATCCATTTTTAAGCAACAGTTGGTTGAGTTCTCTGTTACCTGTACACAACCTGAGACACTCAAGTTGACTTTCAGCTTTTACCTCATTTTCAGAGCAATGCTCCCCTATTACACTGAATGTTTCCCAAGGGTGAGAACAAACTTTTATTCATCTAAGTATTCTCCATGGTAACTAGCTACACGCTGAAGACCTGGGGAATACTGAAATAATTTTAGATGGTAAAAGGAATGCGTGAAATCTGGGACTTCTTTTATACCAAAGATCCTTAGCCAGGATTGCACATCAGACTCACTGTGCATGTGTGTGTGTGTGTGTATAAATAAATAAGCACACATATACAACACATATAAGCACACATATACAACATACCTACCTGGGTCCCATATTTAAACATTCAGATTTAGAAGGTCTAAAGTGGGGCCCTGCCATCTATATTTAAATAAAAAAAAATCTCCATAGGTGAGATTGAAATCCCTTGTTTATACCATTGCCTGGAAACTTGGTGTCTTAGTTTCCCAGCTGATAAAACAATTACTACACCATGGGTTGGCTTAAACAAAGAGAATTTATTGGCTTGTGGTTTTGAGGCTAGGAGAAGTCCAAAACTGAGGCATCAGCAAGGCCATGCTTTTTCCCTGAAGGCTGTGACTTTCTGGGGCTGGCAGCCAGCAATTCTTGAGTCCTTGGTTTTTCTATCACATGGCACGCACCTGGGGATGTCTTCTCTTTCTCTTCAGGGATCTATTGACGTCCAGCCTTTTGCTTCTCCACATAGCTTTGTTGTTATAAAGCTGCCAGCAATAGGATTGAGGCCCAACCTCGTTCAGTTGGGCTGCAACTTAATAGAAAAATAATGTCTTCAAAAGGTTCTATTTACAACAGGGTTCACACCCACAGGAATGGATTACGATTAAGAATGTGTCTTTTTCTGGGGAAGGAAATTCAACATATGATGCATATCCATCCACCTCCCCCCAATTTTCCCTTCCAGGAAAGTCTGCCATTCACAGATTTCCTATCCCTTTTTGTCATATATGGAAACTCGGTGGCATGAACCCCCATTCCTCCCTCCATTAAAGAAACATGACTTATTTTAATACTTGGAAGGTTTTTCTTTTTGTTTTTTGATCCTAGCCATTTGGGAGTAACACAAATTAGAACATGCAAGCGTTAAGTCATGGCACCAGTCCATGGCATTCTTAATGTGAAGGCTTTAAGTGTGTGCCAAGTAAGGAGTCATGATTATGGCACTATTTAAGTACTGAAAAAAATTCATGGTGGCTAAATAGTGGTTGCCTCTGGAGGGATGGGGGTGGGAAGATGGGGGCACTCAACCAAGCAGGGGTGATCTGGGGCTTTAGTGCTCTGTGGCCTGTTTCTTACTGTGGCTGCTAGGTCCACGGATATTTGTTATCTGATCCTTTATATCTTGTACGTGCATTAAAGATATGCTCGGGGGTATAAAATATTTCATAATAAAACAGTTCAGGCAAAGAACGTTGTAACTTTTCTTTGATAAAATAATATTGGAACAAACACGGAAAACAAACAAAAGCCAAGTAAACAAATTGTGCTTCATACAAATTTTCACTAATAGTGAATGATTCCAGTTTCCAGCCTAAGCAGTGTTCTTTGTCACCACCTTAGTACACAAATTTTCCTGATTAAGGAAGTCTTCTCTAATAAAACAGAAACCCTTGCCACATTAGAGGGCACATCTCTAAAGTAAGTGGTGTTTTATTTAGAGCAGTAAGGGTATAATTACTTCTCATTGACCCTTAACTTAAGAAAGAGAGGACAGGTCATGGAAGGTTGTATATCTATCTTGTTTTATTTCAAAACAAATTCTATTTTTATTTTGTCCACTTGGCTCAGGTTTTCCAATGATCTGCACTGCAGGAGAGAGATGCAAAAGTGGATAGATCTCCACAAAGCAGGCAAACTCACAATGGCATAATATGAAAAGCCACCTATCTCTGTCCAACCCTGCATCTTCTTCAGGGTAGGAGAAGAGAGTTGGACATTTACCTGGGTCCCTTTCCTTCCTTCCTGATAGTGATGGAAGATGAGGCAAGGCAGTGGCAACCATCAAGGTGGCACAATGCCATATTCTAAGCCAGATATCATCCCACCTAACTCTGCAGGACACTAGCTTACCATACCTTGAATTGGGACATACCTCTGTCTCAACCATATCCTCCAGGGACAACTGAACTCTCCTGATTTATGGAGACTGGACTTATAAATAAGATCAAATTAAAATCTGCTCAGCTTTCAACTCAATTCAGTTCAGTACATATTTACTGAGTGCCTGCAATTTACCAGGTTTTGTGCAAACCCCCTTCAGAGACAGTGGTGAACAAGGGGAAAGTGGCCTGGCCACACAGAGGTTTTAATCTAGTGCAGGGGTTCTTAACCTCTTCTGTGTCACTGAGCCCCTTCCATGTTTGCTGAATTATCTAAATAATGTTAAAACTGTTATATAATAATATATGTGCTTCTTTATTAATGCATTAAATAAGATCTTTCAGCACATCTAGTGAATACCATAATTTAGAAATAGTGATGAGCATAAATGATAGTTCCAGATAGCACTAACTGTAATGTGATTTGAAATATACTATTGTATTTGTTGTCTGTATTCATATTAGAAGGAAATACTGAATTGCAGTTTCAGGTTAGTAAAAAAATGATGTAATTTTTTTCTCCAACCAAATACTTTCCCGCACCCATCCTCCCGAATTTCTATCCATGGATCTTTTGGGGGTTTGTTGAGCCTGGTTAAGAATTCCCGGTAATGGAATAGACAGTGGATTTGGTAATTTTATTACACTTCTATAACCATCTAAAAATAAAATATAATGTGTGACAAGTGTTGTGATAGAAAAGTAGAGGTGCTATGGTAATACCTAATCCAGTCAGGGATGGGGAAGGTTAGAAGATTTGGAAGAAGGCAGGTTGAGACATAAAAGATAAGTAAAATTAACCCAAGAGAAGAGGTATAAAGACGAGGAAGCAGGTACTATTTCAGGCAAAAGGAACCCTATGTGCAAATTCCCCAAAGCAAACTGTAGCCGAGGAGGGATCAGAGAAGTTTCCTGGGCTGGGTGGTGGACTGGCGAGGTGGGTAGTGAGGAATGGTTAAGCGCTGAGACTGGAGTGGTGAAGACACCAGAGCACAAGGGACCAGGGTCCATGCCAAGGAGCTCGGCATTTATACTAAGATCAGTGGGAAACCATTGTGGGTTTTTAGGAAGTGTGTTAATTTAGAAGATCGCTTTGCCTGCCATGTGAGAAGCAGATCATAGGGTAAAGGAATAGAGGGAGAGAGACCAGTTGGAAGTCTGCAGTGCTTAATTGGCTGTGGGGAATGGAGGAGTTGTAGAAGGGAGCAGGGAGTCTGGGGGCATGATGGTGCCATTTGCTGAAAATGGGATTGCAGAGATGCAGGTTTAGAATGAAGGAGAGATACTGAATTTGAACATGGTGAATTTCATGTGCGTATGAGAAATTCAAGTGGCTGTAAATTATATTTATGGGTGTAATGGCACATCTGCATAGAATTTGATGGGAACCCTGTATTTTATGCATGATGGTTCTGAAAACCCACAACTTCTCTAATTAAAAAATTATTTTTTAAAGAAAGAAATAAAAATCCGGGCTGACAATGTGAATTAAAATAACTTTTTCTTGTTGGATATCAAATTAAAGAGATTAAAATTGGTGAAGAACTATATTGGTACCCATATTGTTTTTTTAAACTATTTAATGCTATGTATAATATTATGTAGCTTGAATATATTTTCTCATTCTTCAAAACATTATACGTGAACAGACATCTGCACGCCGATGTTCATAGTGGCATTATTCACAATGGTCAAAAAATGGAAACAACCCATGGGTCCATCAATCAATGAATGGATAAACAAAGTATAGTATATGCATATGCTGGGATATTATTCAGCTGTATGAAGGAATGAAGTCCTGATGCATGTGACAACATGGATGAATCTTGAGGACATTATGTTCAGTGAAATAAGCCAGACACAAAAGGACAAATATCGTATAGTCTAACTACTATGAACTAATTATAAGAAGTAAACTGATGGAGTTAAAATCTAGAGTACAAGTTACCAGGAGATAGAATGAGGTAGAGAATGGGGAGCTGATGCTTAATGTATGTGGAATTTTTAATAAGATTGATTGTAAATATTTGGAAATGGATAGAGGTGATGGTAACACATTATTGTGAGGTAATTAACAGCATTAATTTACAGGTGTGACTGGTTGAAAGGGAAAATTTAGGGTCATGCATGTTGCTAGAAGGAAAGATAGAGGATTAAACTTGGGACTGTATATCATAGTGAACCCTTCTGTGGATGATGTCTGTGGTTAATAGTACAAACAGTATAAATATTAATATAGGAATGTTTCATGAACTAGAACAAGCTGTTAATAATAGGGTCATATGAGGGAAAAATACAACAAATGCAAACTATGGACTATAGTTAACAGTAATATTGTAATATTCCCTCATCAATTGTAACCAAGGTACCACACCAATGCTAAAGGTCAATAACTGGGGGAGTATAAAGGGTATGAGATCTTTCTTTTTGGAGTAATGAAAGTGTTCTAAAATTGACTGTAGTGATGAATGCACAATTCTGTGATTATAATGATAGCCATTGATTGTACACTTTGGAGGGATTGTATGGCGTGTGAGTAAACTGTTTAAAAGCATTACATGATCTAGGTATGTCTGTGCTACCTTTACAGATAAGGGAATCAATTCTAAGAGAGTTTAAGTGATTTGTAAGTCATATAGCGAGTAAGAGACCAAAAGGCTTAAAATCAAGCTCTAAATACTGTGTTTTATGGATTCCCTGACTCTTTGCCCTTGTTGAGAAAAAAACATAACATTACATTTACAGAAAGGAAAACAGAAGCTTCAGACTTTCTCTCTTCCTAAAGAGTCAATCAATTTCTACAAAACGTTCTGCACATTTTTGTTTGCGGGCATGGATTATATCTAATAAAATCTTTTTATCCATTTCATTGCCTTGTGTAGTATGTACTTAGTACATATTTATTAAATAAATGGAAATGCAAGTTTCACCTGAGCTAGAGTCATTAAGGAAGAAGAATATACATGGAAATTTTATGAACTAGGTAGAATTATGTTGGTTGCAAGCGACATACACCAATAAACCTGATTCAAACTAGCTGAAAGGAAAAAAGGAATAGATTAGTTAACTGAAAACTAATCTTTTGCTAGTAATAAAATAACTGGATAACTGAAAAGTCCTCTTCTTCAGGATGGCTGCATCCACGCATTGTTCAAATGCTGTCACTTGACTTGGTCTCCATCTTTCCTCCATTGTGATGGATTTGTCACAAGGCAGCCCCCAATAGCCCCAGGCTGTCATCCACCTAGGTTCAATTCCAAGGAAAAAGAGCTTCTTTTTTTTTTCTTTTCTTTTCTTTTGAGGTACAGGGGCCAAGGATTGAACCTGGGACCTTGGATGTGAGAAGCCAGCACGCAACCACTGAGCCACATTGGCTCTCATGAGTTGTTTTTTTCATTTGTTTGCTTTTTGTTTGTTTTTAGGAGGCACCAGGAACCAAACATGGGACCTCCCATGTGGCGCTCAACCACTTGAGCCACATTGTCCCCAGCACAATTCTTTGAACTGCATCTCTTTGGACTGGCTGGGATCATGTGCTCATTTTGAGCCCATCTCTGTGGCCAAGTCTGGGTCACAGATTTGGGGAGAGGATGAGGGTCCACCCCACCCAAAACCATATGAACTGAGGGGAGGAGAAGGGTAGGTCCACAAGAAAAATCCAGCCTCTGCTAATAGTAAAGGGAGGAATGTGTGCTGGGCAGGCAAAAACAACAGATGTCTATTACATTTGGCCAGGGCAAAATAAGATTCTGGTTTGTCACAAAGAGTGCAGTTTTCATATAAATATCTTTGTGTCTAGAGATAAGAATATTTCAACAACAGTAAGTTCTATAGTTAACTATTCAATCACCAGGTGATTTTTTATGAGTCACCATGATTTTAAAATGGAATTAAAGAAAATAACCAAGACATAAAAATTAAAGGCACCTATCTTGAAGAAAATGAAAAACAAAGAAAAAACAACCATTAGCAATGTCTTCTGGTCTACTGTCAGGAATTTCTAAAGCCATGAGTTCTGTGCTAAAAAATCATCCTTGACACTAGTATAACGTCTGTATAAAGAATAAGTGACCGATTTATCATCTTAAAAGTACTTGGTTCCTGAGATATGATTATGCAAGTGATCCCAGTGAGGGACACCTGCATTGGTTTTAGACTAATAATTCTTCATACTTTAGATAGGATAACTTACTTTTTGGTGTATCCTCATAAACATCAATGACATACACAATTATGTAAATGTAACATTTAACAAAAGAAGAACAAAATTCCACCCGCTAAATATGAACTATATCATTCTCAAGATGTCTGACAGTGTTAGGTTAGTCCCAAAATAAAGTAAAAGCAAAGAAAAGAATAACTAGCAATCCAGTTATGACCATTAGGCAAATACTGTATTTCTGTGGTGCCAATACTAGAGTATACCAGGATGATAGACATTATGACTTATTCAAGAATAAGTTTGTCTCACACCAAAGCAGAGCAAAACTAGACTGGGACTTTTCTTTAATTGTTCTTTTCTTGCACTCTTTCTTTTGTTCTTAGCAACTGGAGAGAAATTAACCCAAGAAGGAATAATAGAAAGTTGATCAACATAAATATTTCAAAATCAAGAGAAGGCAAAGTACGATGCACCTAATAATCATCAAATACCTACTATGTTCATTGTATTTTGCACTCTGAAAAAAAAACTTTTATTTTTGAAATAATTGTAGACTTACAGAAGAGTTGTACACATAATATAGAGTTACTCCCTTCATCCAGCTTCCCCGGATGCTAACTTCTTGCATAACCATAGGATGTTTATTAAAACTAAGAAATTAACCTTGGAACAACGTTATAAACTCAAGTATAGATTGTTTGGATTTCACCAGTTTTTCCACTAATGTTTTTTTCTGTCCCAGGATCCAACTGAGGATCCCACATTGCATTTAGTACAATTGTTTGACACAAACATATTTGTCCTGTAATCTGCAAGGCTTTCCACACAAATTAAGCGATGGTGTCAGACTTTGCCAGGGCTGCTATAATATATACCACAGATTAGTTGGCTTTAATAATGAATTTACAGTCTCACGGTTTTGGTGGCTAAAAGTCCAAAAGCAAGGTGTTGGCAGAATCATGCTTTCTCTGAAGTCTGTGGCGTTCTGGTGGTGGCTTGCCAGAGGTCCATACCTCCATCTCTGCTCCATCACATGGCTGCCTCTCTCTCCATCTGTCTCCTACTCCTTTGCCCAAATACCCTCTGCTTATAAGGACACCTGTCATATTGGATTAAGGCCCATGATGATTCAGTTTGGCCTCAACTAATAACATCTTCATTTGAAAGAAGGATGAGGGCCGGCTGTATAGCCCAGTGGATAGGGCGCCGATTTACCACATGGGAGGCCCTGGGTTTGGTCCCCGGGGCCTCTCCCGGCGGGCAGACCACTTGAGAAGGCAAAAGCCGCCGTGGGCGGGGCAGAGCCACCGTGGGCAGAGCCTCTGTGGGCAGGGCAAAAGCCATCACAGGCAGAG
>PVKH010045217.1:0-10524 GCA_004027955.1 Chaetophractus vellerosus | reverse complement strand
CCTGCCCGTGGCGGCTTTTGCCTGTCCGTGGCAGCTTTTTGCCCTGCCCACGGCGGCTCCGGCCCGCCCATGGCGGCTTGCCATTCTCAAGGCGGTCTGCCCGCTAGGAGAGGTCCCCGGGAACCGAACCCAGGGCCTCCCATGTGGTTTCCCAGCGAGCTCTTTATCCACTGAGCTATCTAGCCGGGCCCAGTCCTAACTTTTTAAATGGCAAAAAAAGAACAAAGGAAAAGCTAGAGGAAAAGAAATAGTATTTTAATAATATAACCCCTCCTCACATACAATCA
Organism: Chaetophractus vellerosus; assembly: GCA_004027955.1. Taxonomy (NCBI): domain Eukaryota; kingdom Metazoa; phylum Chordata; class Mammalia; order Cingulata; family Chlamyphoridae; genus Chaetophractus; species Chaetophractus vellerosus. The sequence goes on along the minus strand of PVKH010045217.1, from coordinate 10,237 downwards.
GCCCATACAATTTCCTGTCATCACCTCCACTAAGGCAAAACTGGTACAGTTGCCTTCCTCACCACCTCGTCATCAGCCCCATGATGCCTCACTCTTCAAGCTGTTTCCCTTGGCGATGACTTCCCTTTGGAGCTAATGATAATTTTAACTCACTCGCACCTAAAAAGTGACAAAAGAGTATAAAAATACTCTTGTGGATGTGGCAAGGACCCTAGACTTCTCTAGAAGATAGCTAGTTCATCCCTCCCTCTCTTCTTTAAGCTCCGTCTTCTGAGTCTCAGGCCCACCAGTCTACAACCTTTGTTGGAGATCATCAATTTAAGATCACTGGGAATCCTGACAAAGAGATAGCATTTTAATGAAGTGATCCCCACCCCACCCCCAAGATGGCTCCCTCATCTGTTTGCTTGTTGTTTGTGCTCGTTTTCTGCTCATTGTTTTTATTTTATTTGGGGTTTTTTTGTTTTGTTTTTTTGGTGTGTTGTTTTTTTTCTCGTCTGGTTTTTTTTTTTTTTTAGCAGGCACCGGGAGCTGAACCCAGGACCTCCCATGTGGGAGGTGGGCACTCATCTGCTTGAGCCACATCTGCTCCCCTAATGAAGTGATTTTGATGACTGTCCTGAATAGTGTCCTGTATCAACAATGGGATATTTTCTTCCATGTAGTATCAATCATGAACTGTCAACATTTTATATTTGATTAACTAGTGCACACGGACCTATTATCTTATACTAATTCTCTTTTACATGTATTTTCCAATGGCATCTTCTTCCCTCATGTTTTTCTCACCATTCCCAGTTGATTTTTTGGTGTTTCCACAAAATGTCAAGCAATTGCATTGGGCATAACATTTTTCCTGACTTTCCATATCGATCACCCAACTTGCGTCAATCTTTGAGTGTAATTTTCCACAGTATATGATGCTTTCTGGCACTTTCCAATATTGTGTAAGAGTGGCTCTGCACTGTGCTGACAGGAGTGATTCTTGCTAAAGCAGTGTTCTGTTAGGGCTGTTACTTAACCTGCTTGTACATTCCTTGGCCTGGGATTCCTGACTGAGGAGTCTACCCATTCCTGTCACTTCTATCTGTAACAAAATCTGAGGGCCTTCTTTAAAGACGAGTACAAAAGGATTTATTGAGAGTGACTGAATCTAAACTTTGGAAATTTACACTCAATATTTCACTCTATATTCAACTTAATTGTTAACGTCATTCTATGCAAAAGCCTACAGAGGCTATTCAGTAGGATTCTAAAACACGCTTTCAGTTCTTTATCAGTAAGGAGTTGGTGAAAAACATTACTTAAAAGAATACTCTTGATTCTGGTCCATGGGTTTCTTTAGTTGTCTACCTTCTTCATTCAAAGACATGTTCTCATCTTCTCCTGTGTTCTGTCTCCCTGAGCTCTGTTTCTGTGTTCCATGGTTTTTATTACTGTGGGATGGGGGGTAACCTCTCAATCCCTGTTACAGGCTCTGAGTGGTTAAGGGTTTACTGTGTTTTGAGAAGGGTTGCTTCTTCCAATACTTTTGTGAAACCCCTGCCGGGGAAATGGCTTTTCTGTTTTGATTGGACTGGATTTCCTCCTGGCTTTCTACTCTAAACCAAGTGCTCTTTGTATAATAGAACAGGATTTCTGTTCATATTTCTCAAGGTTCTGCCCCAATATTTGTTGTCACCCTAGAGAGCCAGGGAAGATTATAGTCTGCTCTTTTGGGGGAAAACACAGCTTCCTGATTGAGATATGCACTATGAAAGGATTACACCCTCTCCCTTAAAGCAAACACTAGGCTACCACTTGTCCTCTGAATACCCTCTGAAACCATACCTTTCTGGCTTTTAAAAACCATTTCAAGGTTTTACTGAGTAACCATGTTTGTAAACTGGAGCTTTGTATTTTGTTTCACCAGCAAAGTAAGTGTACATGTGTGCAGCAGTGCTTTAAAAAGAACTAGATGCTGTATTCGCTGTCAATTGCTGCATAATATATCACTCCAAATTCAGCAGCTTAAAACAACAGACAAATAATCTGTTTCTGTGGTCAGGAATCCAGGAGTGACTTGGCTGGACGTCTCACATGAGGTTGCAATCGAGCTGTCAGCATGGACTGCAGTCATTTCAAAGCTCAACTGTGGTAGAATTGGCTTCTAAGCTCACTCATACAATTGCTGGCAGACCTCAGTTCCTCACCACATGGACCTATTCATAGATTTCCTGACTGTCCTCATAACTTGCTTCCCCCAGAGCTAGTGATGAGAAAGAGAGAGAGAGAGCGAGAGAGAGAGAGAGTGTGCACACAAATGAGGGAGAAGTACCCAAGACAGACACTACATTCTTTTATAGCCTCACCTCAGAAGTGACATATCATCCATATTCTAGTGGCCACACAGACCAACCCTAGAACGGTGTAGGAGGGAACTACATGAGGGGTTGGCGAGTATCATTGGAAGCCATCTTAGAGACTGGCCACCTCAAATACCTTTAAATTGGGTATGTTTCTCAAGCACCCAGATTTCCACCATTTCCTGTTGTAGTTCTAGGAACCCAACCACCAGTTATCCATCCCTTTCAAACATTTGCATTACTTGCCTGCCCCTTTGTGACCTCTATTCTAACCATTTCATGTCCAACATCCTATTTATTATATCTGAAAAAAAGAATCACATCCTGGTCCTCAACCTTAGTTTTATTATAACTAGACTATTATATTACATTCTTGGTGTAGCCTTTCAAAAGTAATATTAACCAAGTAATGAGCATATGATTAGTGTGATAAAAAAAAAAAAAAAACAAGAGGGAACAGGAAACAAGCTTCTCAGTGCAAAATCAAGATGTCCTTATCTCTAACCAGCATTCTTCCTTTTGCAATGTGTGGCCCATCTTCAGCCATTTCAAGAAGTTGAAGATGTTCTTGGTTACTTTAAAGGGCCGAACCAGAACCAAAATTTGCACAATACCAATTGTTAGCTCAATATAACAAGTCTAGCAGAGACTCCACACCCACACACTCCAGAAGATTGGATTTCATCATTGGAAGTATTCAAACCAAACTTGGATGATCAACAGTCAGGGATTTCCGCTTCCAGTGGATGAACTAGACAACCCCTAAGAAATTTTCTTCCAACCCTGAGTTTCTATAACCTACTTTTCTGGCCAGATGGAACTTAACTTCCTCAGCCATTTCCTCTTATTTTCCCTTGTAATTCCAAAATGAAGAAAGGAAGAGGAAGGGGAGGAATGGCTGAGGAATGCCAAGGACAAGTTTCCTGTCATGACCCTGGCATCACCTCTCTCTGACTCAGAGAACAGTGCTTCCTGGTGTTTCTTAACTCTCACTAGCTCACTCTTTCTCTTCCTTTTCCACTGCCAGCTACAGCTCTTCATTTCCTATCAGTAGGTGTGTGTGTGTGTGCTCCAGAGTGGAACATACCTGGAATTTGTATTAGCCCTCAACTGGAGATTTCAATTCAAATCAGCCCACATTTGGGGGCTGCTGCTGATCTGGGCTAGTATTTTCCTGGGCACCAAAGAGGGCAAAGTGAGTAGACATAATGAGTACCACCTCCAAGAACTTGCCATTTGTTGGTAAGTTTTACTGCCCCACCCTCCACTCCCACTCTAGTTACAGTATTGGTTGGCACTGGGGGAAATAAAAGGCATCTTCCTCAACCTTCAGACTTCAAGCTTTTTAGAAATAACCCATGGGTGACCACTGAAATTTGTACAAAATAAGCACAAAGTTACTTATTTCACAAAATCACAGAATTTAGCCCATATTTAAGAGCAGCACTTTCCATTTGTAAGGGAAATTTGAGATTTCATTCGTACATCTCAAATTATTTCCTCCAAAGGCACACTTAGTTGTCTGCTTCACAAAGAGAAACCAATATGACACACTTTTTAAATTATATTTAATCACTTTCATGGTGTGCTGTACTTGGTATAAAAAAAAAGAAAAGAGAAAAAGGTTGGGTAAAGGCCAGGATCCTTTTTCTGCAGTGCACAGCTGACAGGAAAAAGACAACCTACCAGGCTTTGCTTCTTGGTTTCTGCAATATGAAACTCACGTTGTCCCAAATTCTTTCTATTTTATTCTCATCATCTAACTTTTCCACCTTTTTTGTCTCTTGCCATCTTTTTTCTCGTTGCTATGTACAATGCATAACAACAGTTCCTGGACTCTGAAAAGATATAAACCTCAGGAAAATATTGCCTGGGGAAAATTACTCTCTGTACTTCCAGTTACAAAGATGCATTTGCACATGAAACCCTTTATTCCCCCTGGCGAAAGATTTGCATTTTCATTAATCTAATGCAGTAGCAACTGGTGTACCACATCATTCTGTCAGAGGTGGTGACTAATCATATCCAAACTTGTTTTGAGCATGTGTTGCCGTGATTTTGTGTTTTGGTTAAAAAATATCAAAACCCCTTGTCTTCTTGCATTTGTATCACTTACCTGTTGCTGCACAATCCCACCCTCCAAATTTAGTGGTTTGAAACAGCCACCATTTATTTAGCCCACAGTTCTGCTGGGCAGTTCTTCTGGTCTTGGCTGATTCCCGCATGCCTCTTTGAAATCAGTTGGCTGGGGGTGATTGGCCTGCAGGGGCCTGCCTGGGATGCCTCATCTCTGCTCCACACAATCTCTCACCCACAAGGAGACTGGGCCCCTTCACACAGTGGCAGCTGGGTTCCAAAGAGCAGTAAGAGTAGAACCTGCACGGCCTCTTGAAGCTTATGCTCATACTGTCCCAGTTTCACTTCCACTGCATTCTCTCGGTCAAAGCAAAGCACCAGGACAGACCAAATGCAAGGAGTGGGGAAAGAGACTCCACCTCTTAATGTGAGGAGTTGCGAGTGTTGAGGCCATTATTGCAATCTACCACTGCAGCCATTTGTAGCTTATTCGCTGTCAGTGTTTCCAACATCCTATTGGTTCCTTGAAGACAGCATTTAGTGTAGGATTCATTTTGTATTCCTGCCTATACTTTTCTTCCCTTCCAGAGCCTAAGAATGAAAAAGAAGGAAAAGAGCATTTTTAGCAAATAAGATACAGCAAGCATTGACTACGCATTTTAAATCTATATCAATATCAAAACATAGGTGCTTTGCAGATGAGGAAATTGAGACCCCAAAAATGTAAATAACTTGCCCATGTAAGCTCAGTCTAAATGCCGGCATTGGGGTTTGAAATTGCATGTAGGGCTAGCTCAGAACTCTTTTTGCTCTACCATACTTCCTAGCATGTTTTCTTTGCATAATTCACATCACTAATGAAAGAATGCATGAAAACTGGTGAATCAGCTATATGTTTAGTGTTACATACATTACATATGTTGAGTGATCTGTGGTCTTCTTTTTCAAATAATGTGGCAAACCTGCTCAAACAGTAATAATATCTCCCCTTTTGTTTCTGATTTTAGTTATTTGTATCCTCTCTTTTTTTCTTTGTCAGTCTAACTAAATTTTTGTCAATTTTATTGATCTTTTCAAATAGCAAACTTTTGGTTTTGTTAATTCTTTCTGTTGTTTTTGTTTGGTTTGGTTTGGTTTTCTATTTCATTTATCCCTGCTCTAATCTTTGTTACTTCCTTCTCTCTGCTCACTTTTGGTTTAGTTTGCTCCTCTTTTTCTAGTTCTTCTCCATTATTCTTTTAAAGCAACACTTATGTTGCCATCTCTGGCTAAGCTAGTCCAAATGGTATCCAGGATGACATGTTGGCATAGCATTTCCTGGCAGTATCACTGCTAGCCTAATAAGAGTTGAAATATGAGAAAAAAATTTACCAGATCTATTTACAATTCCCAACAAATGTGATTAATGAATAATGTAGATTTGTGATTCTGAAGTTTGTCAGGCCATTGCAAGCCATGACTGCTCCAATTGGGGTTGTATGCTGCTGAATAAGGTTCAAAGGAGATAGATCCCAATCCTGTGGAGATATGGTTAAGTGACTCCAAGTCACTTAGCCATTGACTTGGAATGTTTCTCCCCAAGGTGAAGCACTGTCTGTCTTAGCTTGGAATAGTAAGAGCAAGTCTATCGATTTCTTCTAATTTGACCCCCTTCATTATATTACTGTGCAGAGGCCTGAGATGGTGTTGTCAGGAGTGAAGCAAGGACTATCTCAATTATCTCAGTGTGATGGCCACTTTGCTTTGCTAAGATTACCCAAATGTTCGTTCTAATAAAAGCAGCCTTTCTAGACTCTGAATTTATCTTGCTTTTGTTGCAAGCACCTACATGATTTATTAATGGGACTACAAAGTCTATAAAGTAAATTGTGTGTGTGTATAAAAAGTTTTCACAAAGCTGTGAGTTTTATATCTTTGTTTTCAGCCGAGAAGACTCAACAGTGCCTTGAGTATGGTGAATTCTCAATTTTTCACAAAAATTGAGGTGATCAGGCATGATGTTTAGGAACATTTTCAAGTAAAAAAGACCTCATTTCAAATCCTACTTCCCCCTCTTACTGGCTGGGTGAGAGAGGGCAAGTGACTTAACCTCACTGCACTTTAGTTCTCTCTCTCTTTCTCTCTCTTTCTCTCTGTGAAGTAGCAGGAGTAATACCTACTTAATAGGGTTGTGTGAATAATAAGGAAATGTAATATGTGCAAAAGGCTTGTACAATGCCCAGCAGAGAATAGGTGCTTAATAAATTTGGCTTACTATTTATTAATTAAAGTTAGCATCCACCTTAATTTTAATGAATTGAAGTCTTTGACTTGATTAATATGCATGTTTTTTTCCAGGACTTGACAGCAATTCCTACCTAGAGTAAATCAAAGTTTAGTATTAGCAATTTAAAAGTTGTGTGCTCATACAAATTTTACTCCTTTATTCCTTAGGGTCAGTTTTAGGAGTCTTCGTGTCAAATAATTCATACAAGCATAGAAAATAATGAAGTTATTTTTATTATACCCCATGCTATTACTATTTATCAGGGATTACAGCCTTGATTACAGATGGGAGAGTGGGCATCAGTTTAGTATATGACAAAAGACAGCACAGTATGTGACACGTACTAGTTGCTTAGAAAATATTTATTATGAATGAATGAATAACAAAAAGATAATGAAAAGTCAATGATTTAATATGTAGTTATTCAGGAGTCAGTTAATTAAACTTTATTGTTAAAACTTTCTTAGGGTTTGTAGACAGCTCCCATGCAAATGAGATGCATCACTGAGGCACAGGGTGTAATATTTAAAATGTTATTGCTGAATCACTGAATGCCAAGGTATTCAATAAAGTTGGAATTTGCGTGATTTTAAGAAGATAATGAAAGCCCTGTCTTGCTTTATAGCTGCAACAATTTAGAAAGAACACGTAGAAACATATCCTAGTGTTCCCGTTTGAATAAAGATAGCAAATATTGCAACAAATACAATTAAAAAGAACAAAGAAAACAAAATTCTTTCATATTTTTCTTTTTTTATCTTTTGGACACTTACTAAGCCATTATTATGGGGATGGTGTGATCAGCAATTTTAGCAGTAGAAACCATATTAATTGTTTTTGAAAACTCTCTAATGCTTCATGTCATCACTCAAAACAGAGAGACTCCTTTAAATTAAGTGCCAGGAACTAGTGCCTGAAATTTTGCCAGCATTTCTGCTAGCCAATAAGTAAGGTTAATTGACAATCCTTAATAGAGAATCTTAGAGAAATTCATATCATAATTAACATAATTTCAGGTGCTGATAATGCATGAATTATCTACTCAGTGTAAATGGGGTCTTCGATCTTAAAGGGAAAATGCTCTCATGCAGATCTCTTACATAATAGATCCCCTCATTAGTGTGAATTAGTATTTCTGAATGATGCTAATTAGCAAGCCTGAGAACAAGCACAATAAAATTCAAACTTGACAAATCACAAAAGAGTACCAGTTAGTGCAATCAGGTTAACACATTTAGATTATTCTTTTGACTGGGTCCCCCAGAACCGAGTTTGCTGTGGTTGGCAGGCACTGTGCACAGTATCTTTATCAGTCATAGAAATAATCAACCATGTACTAAAAGTTCATACTGAAAGTTGAGAAAAATCACAAGATTTTAGTAAGCTACCAAGACTGTGGTTTTGTGAAGCATAAGGAGATGGTGTCCTATTTCTGAGGTGACTGTACAGAGGTATAGAACTTTAAGAAAGAAGAAAGGGACCAGAGTACCTCTCATTTTCCCAGGCTTTAAATGCAGACCGTTTGCATGTCTGGCCACAACGGAGCCAGTAAGAAACTGCAAGACAAAGAAAGAGTTTTTATCTTTGGTGATGGAGAAGATAGAGAGGAAGAAAGATTGGAGAGAAGTGAAAATGAGGGATGTAAACAAGGCAGGAAAGACTGTGCCTGAATGCTTTTCAAATTATGTTAGGGAAGCCGATGTGGCTCAAGCAATTGGGTTCCCATCTACCATATGGGAGGCCACGAGTTCGATTCCTGGGGACTCCTGGTGAAGGCAAGCTGCCCTGACCCGCGGAGAACTGACGGCCCGCCCCCATGGAGAACTGATGGCCCACGCGGCGGAGAGCTGGCGCAGCAAGATGACGCAACAAAGGTAGACTCAGAGGAGAGACAATGAGAGACACAGCAAGCCAGGGAGATGAGGTGACTCAAGCAATTGAGTGCCTCTCTCCCACACCAGAGGTCACGGGATCGGTTCCTGGTGCCTCCTAAAAGAAAAAGATGAAGAAAAGACAAGCAGACACGAAAAAAACACACAGCGAATGGACACAGAGAGCAGACAGTGAGCGCAAACAACAGGGGCAGGGAGAAAAAAATAAATTAAAAAAAATACTATGTTAGAAGATAATTTTAAAAAAATAAGAATAATAAAAATAAAAAACAAACTGTTATAGTCTAATGAAATCAAAATAATAGGTTGTGATCAGCATGATTTTAATGAATGAAATAGGATTGGGATGGCAAGTTATGAGGAAAGATGAGATGGGGTAGGACAGGATAGGAAATAGAAGTGCCACAGGTAGTAAGAGCCAGTATTATATCATGAACCTTTTAGGATTTTTCTTCTGGATGATTTTTTATTTTACCAGAGTAATACATATACCTAGTTTTTAAAATATATTTAATACATGTTTATTAAACATCACTGATACATATACATTTATATCTATCATCTTAACTACTTTTTTGAAATTATTTTTAATTTTAAAAAAGCTTTAGATTTCATAAATGTTACATTGAAAATGTAGGGGATTCCCTATACCCCACCCACCTCCCCCTCCCACACTTTCCCCCATTAACAACATCGTTCCTTAGTGTGGTACATTTGTTACAATTGGTGAACACATATTGAAGCACTGCTACTAACCATGGTCTATAGTTTACATTATGGTTTACATAACATATACCTAGTTTTTAAGGTCAAATGATAAGCAATTAACTCAAAATGGATCATGGACTTAAATGTAAAACATAAAACTGTAAAACCTTTAGTAAAAAAACGTAAGAGACAATCTTCAGGATCTAGGACTAAGCAAAGACTTGACGCCAAGATCGTAACCCATAAAATGAAAATTGACAAAGTGGACTTCATCAAAATTAAAAACTTCTACTCCATGAAAGACCTTGTTAAGGGGATAAAAAAACAAGGTACGGACTAGGAGAAAATATTTGCAAACCATATATCTGACAAAAGACTAGTTTCTAGCATGTATTAAGAACTCTCAAAATTCAACAGTAAAAAAACAAAAAAACAATTCAATTAGAAAATGGCAAAAGACATGAACACTCATTTCACCAAAGAGGATCTGCAGGTAGCAAATAAGTACATGAAAAGATGTTTAACATCATTAACTGTTAGGGAAATGCAAATCAAAAACCACAAGAAGATATCGCTACATGCCTATCAGAATGGTTAAAATAAAAAATAGTGACAACATAAAATGCTGGCAAGGATGCAGAGGAACTGAATGATTCAAACATAACTGGTGGGAATATAAAACCGTTCAGCCACTCTGAAAAATATCCTAGTAGTTTCTTAAAAACTAAACATGCAACTATGATACAACCCAGTATCATAGGTCATTTGCATCAGGTAATTGATCAGTGCCACTGTGGTTTGTCCTGGAAGCCTCTATTCTTTCTAAGCCTGCTGCACAGCCATCATCCTCTGAATTCCCTTTGATTTTCTTCTGGATTGGATTCTCAGTTTGCTGCATCTCATCTTTTCTTTCTTGATGTTCTCTCTATTGCAGGGAATAATATCACATT
>PVKH010045216.1:0-10524 GCA_004027955.1 Chaetophractus vellerosus | reverse complement strand
CAATTATGTAACAAGGAGCACTCCTGATTTGGAGTTAGAAACAAAGGGAGGGTCAGAGGAACGGGGTGGCAGTCTAAGCCTGGGATTGAATCCAACTTATGCGAACTCTGCTTATGTCCGAAAACAGAAGAAACTGGACAGCACCCCTGTGTGCACCAGAGTTAGGGAATTGGACAAGTGCTCAGAGATAGACTGGGCCGAAGGAGAAGAAGGGAGATGCACCGTGCTCCACTGCTGGTGGCAGGTTTGGGCTGGAAGATCCAGCCAAGGGAATGGGTGAGGTTATTATGGAGGCCTGATGCAGAATGAAGGAATGAGAAAAAACTGGACCAGCTCCCTGCTTGCATGCCCCAAGCAATGCCACGATAAAAATATGAGCCAGGCCAGCAGTAGAGTACACAGATGCCACATCCCGTGGCTCTGCCCTCCCCATGGCCCTGAAGATGGCACCAGATCCCGTGTCAAAAGGGCAGCAGACACATTCCTGGCATCTGCACATCTGCGTCAGGATTTCTTAAAGAGTGTGTGTGTGTCAGGGGTACATGGGGTTGGAATAGCCTTCAGAAAGAGTAGGGAAGAAAGGAGAAGGTTCTGTTATTTGTGGACAGAGTAGAAAGATTTGTAAAGTCATGAAGGATATACAGAAGAAGAAAGAACAGGGCAGGTTCAAAGAGTTCAACAAGCATTGGTACCCCAGGAGAAAGTTAAAGGGGCAAGCCATGGACAAATTTTCTTAGAAAAAAGTTCCATGTACACAATTCCCAGAAGGGTCAGGGGATGGTCTGGTAGAAAATATCGGACCACTATCGAAGAGTGCTGGGCTGGAGGGAGGGGATGGACAGTTAGGAGCTGATGGCCCTTAATTCTCTTGCCTCTACTATTCTCTTACATCACTCCAGCATCATAGGTGTTCCCTGAGCACAGCACCAGTCCAAGGCCTCTTTCCTGGTGGGTGTAACCCAGTAGAGGCTAGGTAAAAGGTCTTTTCGACATTTGTTATTTCTTAAGGGAAACTCCAGCCTGCCACCTAAGTGGCACAAGTAATGGCAGCAGGAAAGGAACTAACATTGACTAATTACCAACAATACCAGGCAAGTGGCTATGGACTTTGTGTACCACCGTGGATTCTGTGAGACAGAAATAAGTTTCCACATTTTACACGTGAGGAAAATGATACTCAGATGAAATAATCTTCCCAGGAACATGGAGCTAGTAAGTGAAATACCCAAGATTCCACTGAAGTCATCCTGGCCTCAGAGCCCATGTACTTCTCCCACTCCTCACTGCCTGCCCCCTGGGCAAGGGTTTTCACCAAGCAGTTGCCATTAAAATTGGCCTCACTGGAAAGTCCCTGTTCCTCATTCCCATATAATCTCTCTTGCCTGGGCACATGGACACACGTGTCTTCTGAGAGCATAGAAACTCATTTCTGCCTGCATATTCTAATTTTATTCTTAAAGCACTCCTGGGCCAGAGATTGTAGAGTCTCCCTTAGGTATCCTGATTCCATTTCCTCTTCCCAATCAGAAAAACATTATCAGAGTTAAACTCCAAAATTCCCCAGGAAACACAAATGTCAATTTTCCCCCTTGCTCCGTAAGCTTCTCTTTCTTTCAGTTCAACTCTGTTTCCTTGCCTACACCTGCTCTCTTGCTATACTCAGCTTCTGTGGAAAAATGCATACTTTTGCAAGAGGTCTCAAATCCAAAATTATCTCCAACTGGGTCTTCAGATTTCCCTGTGAGGTTATTTCCTGACCCCCTAAACATTGCCTGTTTTTAGAGATGCCAGAAGTAATTCTTGGTAGTGATCGCGGCTCTGCTTGGATTGTATTGTACATCTGCTTGGATTGTGTTGTACATCTTCTGTTAGATCTTGACGAAAGGAAGCTCTTGTCTTCTGTGGCCTGGGCTAGGTTGGTTCCCACCCATCTCTCCTATTGTATGAGTGGTCCCCTCTTCACATGTCCTGGATGGCATCCATCTTAGGCCGATGCCATCTTGCTTCTCCTGTCATGCACTGTCAGTCTCTACTTGAATTTTTACAGGGCTATAGCAGGCATTGGTAGCTGACTGTGTGTGTGCTTGTGTGTGTGTGTGCATGTGTACTTCTGCCCGTGGTTCATGTTCTTAAATTCTCACATACTCAGATACAGAATTGGTTGCTGTAAAAGTTAAGAAAGAAAAAATATCATGAGGTATTTAAAACACAGTGCCTTTTTCTGAGTCAAGTCATTTATATGTCTTGCCTATCAGAAACCAAGAGCTTGACTGTTGGTGACGTTTTAGAATGAAAGCATCCTGTGGGCAGGGACTGTGTTATTCACCAAGATATCTTAAGCCCTAGCACAGCCTGATACTCAGAAGACACTTAATCCATTTTTGTCAACTGAGTGAGCATGTAAGATCACACACCATTCCTTGAATCAGTGCCTCTGTTTTGACTGGTGAGATTCTCAGGGGTTCCTCCACAGTGCTGGGGGCAAGAGTTGCAGGTGGAGACAGAATTTCCTGTACATTCCATCCCCACTGGGTATACTAAGCTCTTCCATTGGGAAACTCCAATTCCCAGAGCCATAGTAGGGCTACGCAAAGAGGTTTCTTTTGGGCCCCTCAGTCCATCTTCCATTCTAGTGGCACCCTCCCTTTCCAAAAGGACACAGGACACTCTGCTACTGTGGGGCTCTCACTCCGAGGCCACGTTAAGCTTGCCCTCTCCAGAGGCATCTCTTGCTTCTGTGCCTCCTCACCTCTTGCTTCCATGTGAGAAAGTCAGAATATGGGCTTTGAAGTCAGATAGCTCAAGATTCAAATCCTGCTTTGTGACTTGGGTTAAGTTACTTAACCTCCCTTTGCCTCAGTTACTCTGCTCTCCCACTGGGAATAACAGTACCTAGCTCATGAAGTTGTTTGGGGGTGGATAAGGGATAGGAAACGAAAGTCTCTTGATGTGTGCCTGGCACACAGTAGACTCGCTACATGTGAGTTCTCATCCACATTGACAAGCTCCGTGTTCACCTCCTCAGTGACTCTTTCACTGGGTATAGCATTAACATCTATTTGTTGTATGCTGGATAGTACGCTTAGGTTTTTGTGGGTTGGGGGAGATGGTGATAGTGAGCTTTTCTCATCTGTGGTCTGCTGATAGCGAAGACCCCATGAGACAGACAGTCTCTTCTGCACCTCCGTGTAGGGCCTCTCCCCCTGTGCTGTTTGTATGCACACTCCATGCTTTCAGTGTTCCCCAGGCAGGGCCAGAGAGACATTTGGGATTTCTAAGAACCAGGTATCTTGACCCAGGTACTCCAAAGTCTCCTCCTTTGGTGTCTAGAAAATTACATTTATTTATTCCTTGTTCTCTTTATGAGTAATTTTGAAAAGTCCATGTCAAATCTGATGTCTTGTGTCAGTCACTGCATTTTTAAAAATTTTTTTTTGTTTTACTTTATTTGCTTTTTAATCTTTATTCTGGTAACATATATATAACCTAAAATTTCCCATTTTGGCCGCTTTCAGGCGTACAGTTCAGTGGTGTTGGTTACATTCACAGTGTTGTGCTGCTGTGACCACCATCCATTACCAAAACTTGTCTTCCTTCCCAAACAGAAACTCTGTACCAGGAAGAATTAGGTCCCATTCCCTGCCCTCACCCCGGCCCCTGGTAACCTGCATTCCGGTTTCTGACTCTGTGAATTTTTCTTATTCTATTTCCTGTCAGTGAGCTCACCCAGTATTTGTCCTTTTGGGTCATCATACCTTTATTAAGTGCCTGCTGTGTGCTAGGTCTTGTGGCCTAGGCTGGCAGTGCTGCTGTAAGTCCCTTTCAGTGTTAAGAGCAGAGATACTTAGAAATGTATTACACCGTACAGGCCATGAACACAACAATAAATTTAGAGAAAGGATTCTTGGCGGTAAATGTTCCGAAGGCTTTCCAGAGGAAAACCTCATTGCAAAGCTAGACCTTGTAAAATAGGTATCATTGAGACTGGTTTTGGCCAGAGAATAGTCTCCCTCTGGGCACCAGGTGGCGCAGTAGGACAAACAGTTCCATTCATCTTCTAGGAGGTTGACAACATTTATTTTGCATTTCTCAATCCCTTGCTTAGGAGATGACAGTAGATCAAAGCCATTCACTGGTTGCTCCAGGATACAGGAGTCGCTCATCTGCCATCTCCTTCACCCCACTCATTTTCAAATGAACCCAGTTTCTTTCATCTTTCACCCTTCTCCCCTCTGTCCTGTTCATGCTTCTCTGAGCTGTGTGTGCTGCCAGATATGGGCCTTTTGGTGCTTTCCACCCCTCAAGTATTCAGACCTGGAGCTAATCCATTAATGGAAGTTTTGACCCAGGAGCACAGAGTGGACAGAGTCAACAGTGGTGATGAAACCAGCTGGGTACCTCAAGTGGGAAGAATGTTGTCAGTACTCTCTAAGCTAGTTGGTGATACACTCTTTAAGCTAATTGGGGTTATATGCTATAAGCTAGTTGGTGCTGTACTCTCTAAACTACTTGGGGCTCTACTCAAGGACCTTTTTGTCAGTACTTGTTTGCCCTGATACTGGAAAACTTAACCTGTTACATACTCAAAGGGCAGTTCCTCCTGTTTTCAACCGTGGATAGAGTTCATTTGGCTCTTTGCTATGAACTTGGTTTTGGAGAAGCAACTACATTTTAATGCCTCAAATTTGATCTTTACCTCTGTTCTCAGATGGAGGCTTTACCATTTGGGACTGGAGCAGGGGTGAGTTGGTGGGAAATAGAATATAATCACTTTTCCTTCTCCCCCACCAATATTTTTCCTCTTTTCTTAACTCCGTCATCTGCCTTCTCCTATTCATCCTTTGTTCTTCCTGAAGCTAAGCTTTTCCAACTTTCTCTAGCCATTTTCAAAAAATAATTTGGAGCCCCTCCATGTCTTATTTAGTTGCAACCCCTAACTCTTCTTTTCTGAATTATAGCTGAGCATACCTTATATCTGTTATCTGTAAAATGTGTAGAAGTTTAGGGGTCAGCACTGTCTAAGTAGAGAGCACATGATTACCCATCACTTCTCCCTCCTCCATCCCTTTCCTTCCTGGCCTCCTCTCCTGTGGCATCCATTCTTTGCCCAGAACAGAGGCTGGAGAGCTCCCTGGGAGGTCATCACAGTGAACAATAGGGGTCCCAGTTGTCAAGACAACCACTAAATTACTGCTTTCTCCCCTCCTTTGTGTCTTGCCTTTCTTCCCAGCTTCTCTTCCTCTCTGCCCTTTCCCCTTGACTCAATTTTCTTCTGAATAGGTGGCCATTTTAATTAGCCTTCCCATTCTCCACCCCACCTCCCTTGCCCTAGGTGCTGAGAAGGGAAAGGGTCAGGATAACTACCTGGCTGAGAATGAGCCAGGCTTGCTGTTCACACGGGACCAAGGAAAGGAAGAGACATATTGGATCCCGCAGTCTCTGGAGCAAAAGTTTCATTGTTTATTATATAGAGGTCTAGTTTTTGGAAGGATTCAGATATATAGTCTTATAATTACCCACAACCCTGTGGGGCCCCTCCCCAATCTTCTTAAATCTTCAGTAGTAAAATGGTGTACTGTTCGAATACCTACTTCTCTGAGCATGCCAGGAGACTCAGTTTTAGAAAAGGGAACACTGAGGCAGGAAATGCAAAGCTCACTCAGGATCCTGCCATCATTTATTTACCTGGACCTGGTCAAATTTAAGAGGCTCATAGGGGTCTTTTTCTCTGACACAAATACACAGGCACTTTGAAAAATATTTTCATTTTTCTCATTTGATTTTGATAACTGGGTGAAGAAGGCAAGGCGGGAATTAGTCAGTTTTATAAAGAAGGACACCAGGAGTCAGGGAGTTCTTTTGCCTTGTCAGTGGCCAAGACAGATGCCAATCCCCCAGTGGCTTTTCACTGCTGTTTTCACTTACTTTAACACTCCACCTGTGTAAAGCCGCCTTGGCTCTTCTGGCTGCCAACTGTTGTCTTTTCCCCAGAAAAAAAAAAGCATGAACTGCTTTTTATGCTCAATGTTGGAGAGAAAACAGAGATGCTGGCAGAAGCATCTCTCTGGGTTATGAGCCTGGAGCAGAGACACTGACTATTCCAGAGGGACTCTGAGGGAGCTGGTGGTTGTCACAGAGTTTTCCTGCTGCTACCTTTACTTGAGTCAAACAAATAGTAGACAGTCGCCCAAAGAGCATGACTTTGCTATTGTCTAGAGCTGATGTCGAAGAGCCCTGGTGTTCTCAGAGCTGGAGTATGGTGCATTGATAGCAGCAGGTGTGGGGCTGAAAAGAGTGGATCTGAATATAGCGCACTGGGTTTGTGTAATATACATCCACACAAACCCAAAGGTTGTCACAGGACTCAAATCTAGAACAAATTTCCAGAGCTCTCCCTCTGTAAGAACAAAGAACTCCCAGGGATCTCCCTCTCATTCTCTATTTGTTAGAAGGGGAACCAGAGCCCGGTTTTTGTTCATTTTTGCCCAAATATTTTGCTACCATCCTTTCGTTTATTATTACTAGTGTTGAGTAATGGATTGGAATAAATTTGATGCTGCATGACCCACCAGGGGCACCTCCCAAAATACAAGTGTGACTCCCGGTCCTCATAACTCTTGCTTTTCTTTGACTTTCAGTTTCTTCTGTCCTCTTGGCCTGTTTGCCAGGAGAACCAACCACAACATAGGCCGCTGGCCGCTGGCTTTATTCTCTAGGATTTATAAAGTATCCCAGATATGAAGCATGGCCAAACCACTTCCTTGCCTTTCACCTCTTTCTCCTTCCAGGTGGATGCATAACCAGGTGTGAATTACCCATGCTCATGGATTATTCATGGTGAACTCTCAATTCTATATCAGCTTACTTACTATCAGGCATACTTCTTACAATATCCACCGTATGTTGGTTGTGTTGTGTTGGCCCACTGTTTAATTTTAATATTAACCTAAACTGAAGATTATTGGAGGAGAAAACTGCCAAATATTCATATAAATACATATAAAATAACAAATACAGATGATTTCTAGATTGTCCACTATTATTTTATCTATTATGGTTTTCTGTAAGCATAGGTAATTAAGAGCTCTCCATTCTTTTACTGCTTTAAGCATTGGGATGGGTGCCTTTTGTGAAGCTTACTTTGAGCTGTGTTCCATGCTTTAAGATCTTTGTTGATCCCACATGCAGAATTAATTCACTCATTAACTAATATTTATTGATTACCTACTCTGTGGCAAGCACAGTTAAGTGATCAAAATGAAAAAAAAAAAATTGCTGACCTAACAAATGAATTCTAGTGTGAAATCAGGACTTTAAAAAGAACTCTATAAGGATTCAAAAAAGAGACTGAGTAATCAATTCTGAGGGGTCCAGGGAAGGCCCACAGAAGAAATTACTTTGAAGAGACAATACCACTGAAATGGGACTTAAAGAATGAAGGGGAGTTACCAGCAGACACTGGACACAGGACAGCACATTTGAGGCAGAGCAGGAAAACAAGACCACGTGTCTGTGGTCCTTGAAGAAGCTGAGCATGTATAGGGTAGAAAAAGAGTGGCGGGAGGTAACCTTGAACAGTTTCCTTGGAGCCCACTCACAGAGCCCTGGGAGCCATTCAGAGAGCACAGAGTTTAGCCCTCCTTTGGTGGAAAGCCTTTGAAAAAAATCTCAACAGGTGATGACATGGTCAAACTTGTAATTTAGAAAAATCATTTAAACAGAGTTGTGGAAGAGATAAAGTTGGAACCAGGAAGACAACTTAAGAAAGAGTTACAGTGATACAGATGGAAGGTGATGAGGACCTAAACTAAGATAATTGCTGTAGGGATTGTAAAGGATTGAAGGGTTCAATCAACTAGATTTGGTAATTATTTAAATATTTTGTGGTGGGGATTGTGAATTAGGATCTGTAGAAAGAAGAAATCAAGAATGACTCATACTTTTCTATCTTGTGTGTTGAAAAGCGTAACTATTAAGAAGGTATAGTATCTTTGTGAGCAATATATCTGAGTTGTGATTGAAAGTCCCATTGCTTATTAAATCAATAAGTGATATACTTTTGATTTGTGTAAAAGAAGATGACACTTAAAGCAGCAGAGAGTGCATCTCTAATAATTTTGGAGTTTTGACTAGACACTTGAGGACCTGAGACCCAGATTGTATTTTCATCTTTTCTTCCATCTATAAGCTCTTTTTTTGGAAGAAAGGGGTAAATATGGAATGAAGAGCTAACTGTCTAGCTGGTACCAAGGAAAGGTCTTTTAATTTTCTGTACCATGGTACGTGACACTTGCCCAGTGGTCTCCTGACTATAGACAGCGTGCAGCTCAATATCAGAAAGAATGTGCTTGGCAGAGACTCAGCAACCCAGTGAATAGGAAAAGCAGAGAAATATATTCGGACAAAGGTAAAATTGGATGCTGTAGAAAAGAGCTGACACAGAAAGAAAAGCAAAGGTGGATGAGAAGTACTAGCATTCATAGGAGAACATAACAGAATGAGATAAAGAGCAATGCTGCCTCATATGCCATGATAACAAATGAACTTAGAGTGTTAACACCAGTAGGTAGCACTGAGAGTTTCAGAATAGGATTGATTCATTCGGTAAATATTTGATGGCTTATTGTGTGAAAGGCCCTATTATGGTAAATGTCAAAGGAAATATCCAGAGGAATTAGATAAGATCCCTGTCCTCAAAATGTTACAATTTTATTCTTCAGATACATACAAGAAGCGTAATCAATTTGTGTCAAGTAAATGAATATAAATACGTGATTCTAATGAGGAAGAAAAAGAATCAGCATCAGTTGAAATCAGGGTAACTCATTGAGATCCAATTCTTGATGAACATTTATAAATTTTATAACTTAAAAAAGTAGTTAAAGGAGACACATTCTAAATAATGCAAAATGATAGCAATAAACTGACAAGTATGGTATCCAGTAAACTTAAACTCAGAAGAAGCTAAAGTTATGGATAAATGTTAGGGGAGAAGAGTATTAACACGTTAAAAAGAACAAAGAAAATGCAGATAAATTGTTTGGGACAGATGCTGCACTATTAACTGAAAACCGTTCATTCATTCATTCAGCAGTGAACTGGTTGGTCTCCTGTTTGCCAGGCTACTTAATTTCTAGTTTCTCTGTCAAGGAAAAGGTCTAATAAGAAGAATTTAACAGGCATGATTAAACTAGAATGGCAGAGTAAAATAGGAATGAAAAGAATAAGAGCGCATTTACCTAGTTTTTTTGTTTGTTTGTTTGTTTGTTGTTGTTGTTTTTTAACCAGTTTTAAAGTAAGCACATATACCTGGCCCAGATGAATTGCATTCCATGAAACTGAAAGTATTTCTGTTTATCACTGAAGACCTCAGATCACTAACATTGTCATATGGGGATGTGTTGGATGGGACATGAGTAAATACCTTGCCTGTTAAAAAGTAGATAAATGCTGGGGGCCGGCTGTAGCCCAGTGGATAGGGTGCCGGTTCACCACATGGGAGGCCCCGGGTTCAGTTCCCGGGGGCCTCTCCAAGCGGGCAGACTGCCTTGAGAGGGTGAGCCACCGTGGGCAGGGCAGAGCCGCCACAGGCAGAGCAAAAAGCCGCCACAGGCAGGGCAAAGCTGCCACGGGCAGGGCAAAGCCGCCACGGACAGGGCAAGTCGCCTGCGAACAGAGCAGAGCTGCCTGCGAGCGGGGCAAGCCGCCTGCGCGGTGAGCTGACTCGGTGTGTTGCCGCAGCGGGGGGAGACAAAGCAGACACAGAAGAACGCAAAAAAAAAAAATGAACACAGCAAGAACAAGCAGAAAGGGGGGGATATGTAACAACAACAAAAAAAGTCGATAAATGCTATCAATCTTGACATTGATCTCTGGAAATTTCTGAAGCAAATTTTTAAGTAGATATGAAAGGACCACGTGGAGTTCAGTAGGCTGCTGCTGCATTCTCATAACACCTGTATGCCAAAATGGACAGTGTGCCTGGATCGCAGTCCTGCTAAGTGATGCATGGCTAGTGAATGTCTTTAGCCCTGGAGTAATACTTAATAAAGAAACGTCAACCCGAAGGGACTTTATCTTACCCTGTTCAATATTTTCATCAGAAAATTTGTAAGTAACTCTAACCTTAGAAATATATTTAATGCTCTGGTTGGCAAAAATCAAGATTCAAAAAAGAGTTAGAAAGGTTAGAACAGTCATCCAAAACCAACAAGATGAAATTTATTTATTTATTTATTTATTTATTTTTTTAAAGATTTATTTATTTTATTACATATCTCCCCTTCCCCCCCGTTGCGGCGACGCGCCGAGACTTGGTCACTGCATAGGCGCGGCTTTCCCCGCTTGTGGGCGGCTTCTGCTTCCATCACGGCCGGCTTTTCAGTTCGCGGGTGGCTGGCTGTGCTCGATTTGCAGGCGACCTGCCCTGCCCGTGGCGGCTTTTGCCTGTCCGTGGCAGCTTTTTGCCCTGCCCACGGCGGCTCCGGCCCGCCCATGGCGGCTTGCCATTCTCAAGGCGGTCTG
>PVKH010045215.1:0-10524 GCA_004027955.1 Chaetophractus vellerosus | reverse complement strand
ATACAGTGGACTACTGTTCAGAGATAAAAAGGGGTGGGCTCTCAACCACCAAAAGGCGGGGAGGAAGCTCAAATGCAGGCTGCTGGGGCAAAAAAGCCCGTCTGGAAAGGCTACAGACTGTGTGGTTCCAACTAGATGACACCGGGGAAAAGACAAAACTAGAGACGGTGAACAGCTCGGAGGTTGCCTGGGGTTCAGGGGACGTGGAGGGGGGCGGCATTTTTCGGGCAGCGAAACTATTCTGTATGACAGCCTTATGGGAGACACACAGCTTCACAAATTTGGCAAAACCCACAGAAGTGCTCAACAGAGCGTGCGCCCTGACGGGAGCCGTGGACTTTAGTGACTAAGAACGCATTGGTACTGGGTCATCGACTGCGACAAATGCAGGATGCAACACCATACAAGATGGGGACAGAGGAAACCGTCCAGGAGGGGGCTGTGGGAGCGCTGTACTTTCTCTGCAATTTCCCTGTAAACCTAGAACTGCTCAGAAAAACAGTGTACGCTTTAAAAACTAAAACGTTCTGCAGAACCCGGAGGCAAAGGGTTGCACCGCGGAAAGGACAGGCAGGCCTCTGCACGGGCGGGGGCTGCGTCCCAAACGCGCCAGGTCCAGGTGCGCCCGAGGGCAGGGCCTGTGGCCCCCCCGCCCCTCCCGCGCCCCCAGCCCTACCTTCCTGGGGTCCTTGCGGTCCCTGGCGCGGCCGGCGTCCTTGCGCGGGCTCAGGGGGCCGCCCTTGGCGCAGCGGCCGGCCTTGGCGGCGGGGGCGGCGCTGGCGGGCGCGGGGGCCGCGGCCGAGGCGTCGTGCAGGAAGATGCGCTCGCTGCGCCGCCGCGTCCACAGGTCGTCGTCGCTGGCCTCGGGCCCCGCCTCGAAGCCGGGCTCCTTGGGGCCCCGCAGCTTGCGCGCCTTGCGCCCCTTCTCCGCCGCCAGCTTGGCCTTGTCGGGGCTGCCGGGGCCCGCGGCGCGGGCGCTGGGGGCCGGCGCGGCCAGGGAGGGGCCCGGCTCGCCCAGCCCCTTCTTGGGCCGCAGGAGGCCCGCCGGGGACGGCTTCCGCACCTTGACCTCGCTCTCCGAGTCGGTGTACTCGAACTCCGTGCCTGGGCGCGGGAGGAGGGGGCTGTGGGTGCGGGCTCTCCTAGGGCCCCCCGCCCCGGCCCACCCGGCTCCATGGGCCCTCGTGGGAAGGCCACAGCCCCTCTGCCCTCCAAGGAGCCTCCCTGCCAGGAGGAGCTCTTCTCCCCATTTACAGCGGGGGAAACTGAGGCCCAGAGGCGCCCAGGGACTCACCCGGGACGCGCACCTGGGAGCCAGGCAAGTAGCTGGGTGCGCCCCACACCTTTGCAGGGGCAGCCAGCCACCCTCTAAGGGAGATGGGTGGGAAAGTCCGCACAAAAGCCCCGGGCCGTGCTGGACCCCGCCTCCCTTCCAGCTGCTTCTCAGAGCGGGGAGGTCCCTGCCTCCTGGGCGCCCACTCCACTTGGAAGGGCAGGGCCTGGCCAGACCCCGCTGGGCTGGGGGCCCAGGCCTCCTCTCAGCCCCCCATGCCTGCCCCTTTCCACTTGGGGCCAGCTGTCTCCCCTTGGCCTCAGGTCCCAGCACCTGGGCCCCCTGGACGCCCCTGTCTCGCCCCACAGGGCCGCCGGGCTCTCCCCAGCACCCAGCTCTACTCCACCCACCACCGCCTCCTGTCCCCCACCCACCTCCTCTTGGAAAACTGCCACCTCCTTTGTGCTCAGACCCAGCTCGACACCCGCTCTGGGAGCCACACCAGCCCCTGGCAGCCCCTCTGCCTCCTAACGGACACGCCCCGCTCGAGTTCTGTCCCCATCTCTGCCTGTCCCGAGCTCCTCCTCCCGCCCGAGGGGGGCCCTGAGTCCTCCGGGACCCCTGACCCTGAGCAGCTCAGGGGAAGTTTGTGGGTGCAGAGGTGTCCAAGTATACCATCCCCCTCGGAAGGGGGAGGGCCTCCTGAGCCAGACCCCATAGCGCGGGAGAGGTCTCGCCCCCCCACCCCTGCAGTCACCTCCAGAGAGGAGGAGTGACTTCCTCCTGTCCCACGGCACCTGCGCGGGGAAGTGAGGGGCCAGTCCCAGCAGCCTTTCAGCAAAGGCTCCTTTGGGGAGCCCCAGTGCTCCCCCCACACACAACAGGGACCTGGTGGGGCCCCCTGGGAACCACTCCCATAGCTTAATGATCCCCCTAATTAACCTTCTGTTTGTTCATGGCTGATTAGGCTGAGAGCTCGACAGAGCCATAAACGACAGGCCTGAAGTCCCGCTTGCTTGCCGGGGAAGGAGTGAGAGCCCTGAGGGGCAACGTGCTCCTCTGGGGGGCCAGAAAGTCTGAACTTAAAAAAGGGAGGTGCGCTCTGTGCAGGAGGCGCAGGGTGTGCGTGCAGCCTGCGCGGGCACGTGTGCCCATGTGCATGTGTTCGTGTGTGTATGCACACGCGTGTGCACGTGGAGGGGCGTGTGCCCCTCGGGCCCTAAGGGAGAGTGGCGGGCTGTGTGTGAGCGCCCCCCGCAGCTCTCCTCCCGGGGCCAAGTGCCATCTGCTCCCCGCGCTGCGCAGCGGTAAGAGAGGGAGGCCTGGAACGCGGGGCAGAAGGCAGCCGGGGAGGGGGCCTCGAACTCCGTCTACCCACTCCATCCGCGGACCCTGGGCCACACGCACAGGCAAAGGCGAAAGGTGGCCCGAACACGGACCCGGAGCAGCTGCCCGTCACGGAAAGCAGAGCTCAAGCCAGCCGAGGAGATGCCTGCTGAAGCGGAGGCGGCCACGCGCTCTGGAGAGAATCGAGAGAATTCTGCCTCTCCGCGCTTTCCCTGACTGTGCAGGGCGCCGCCCAATCTACACGACAAGTGGAAGCTGAGGAAACGGATGGCACTTTGAAGAGACCTGACCCTGGGTGAATCAGGTGTTGGAGGTGGCAGGCAAGGGCTGTGGAGTGGCTGCTGTAGCTCTCCTCAGTGGAGGAAAGCAAAACTCATTTTCAATGCATGAAAATCGCACCAGAGAAATGGCAAGTCTCAGCAAAGGAAAGGACCCAATGGGAATTCTAGGACTGAAAAACAGTTTCTCAAGGAAAAAAAATTCGCTGAGGGGACCTACGAGCTGAATAGACACCATAAAGTGAAGAATAAGTGAATCTGCAGAAAAGTGAATGAGCCTCAGGGACCTGTGAGATGATAAGTGGTTAAATGTGTCTAACTGGAATATCAGAAGGAAAGAAGAAGAAAATGAGAATGGGGTAGAGAACAAGTGTTTGAAGAAGCAATAGCTGAAATTTTCCCAAACTTAATTCAAGACAGGTAGCTGCAGAGATACAAGAGGCCCCCACTGAGACACATCGCGGTCAAACTGTTGATAGCCAAAGCTCAATGGCCTGGGACACCCAGAAAAACACCATTTGATTGACAGCTCACTCTTCTTCTGAAACTAGAGGGGCCAGGAGAGAGGAACGTATTTAACGTGCCAAAAGAAAAACAACTGTCAGCCCAGGATTCTACATCCAGAGAAAATACCATTCAAGAAGGAAAGGGAAGTAAAAAAAATCTTCAGATAAAAGAAAGCAAGATAATTTATCACTGTCGTATCTGCCATAACAGAAATGCCAAAGGAGCTGCTTCAGGTTGATACTGGATGGAAACCTGACTCCTTAGGAAAAAATGAAAAGTAGCAGAAATGATAAATATCTGGAAAATGCAGAAAAAAGACCTTGTTTTCCCTATTTCCTCATAATTTTTTATAAGCCACATAATTGTTCAAAACTAAAATTCTAACACTGTCTTCTGGACTTAAGGCCATGTGTAGATGAATCACCTATAACAACCATAATATAAAAGATGGGACGGGAGGGTGCAAGCTTTCTGTGTTTTATGGGAAGTAGCACATTATTAACTGTAAGTAGACCACGAAAAGTTAAGACTTTATATTGTTAGCCCTCAGGCAACCTCTAAAAAAAACAATGCCAAGAAATACTTAGGGGGGCGGCCGTATAGCCCAGTGGATAGGGCGCCGGCATACCACATGGGAGGCCCCGGGTTCGGTTCCCGGGGACCTCTCCTAGTGGGCAGACCGCCTTGAGAAGGGCAAGCCGCCATGGGCGGGTGGAGCCGCTGTGGGCAGGGCAAAAAGCTGCCACGGACAGGGCGAAGCTGCTATGGGCAGGTCAGGTCGCCCGTGAACGGAGCGCAGCCAGCCCACCCGCGAACTGAAGCGGAGCCGGCCGTGAATGGAAGCAGAAGCCGCCCACAAGCGGGGCAAAGCTGCCTGCGCGGTGACCAGTCTCAGCGCGTCGCCGCAACGGGGGGAGACAAAGTGGACAGAGAGGAACACAGAAATGGACACACAGCAAGAGCAAGCAGAAGGGGGGGAGGGGGAGATATGTAATAAATAAAAAATAAATCTTAAAAAAAAAGAGAAATACTTAGATACTTAGATAACAGAAAAGTTAAAATGGAATTCTAAAACATATTTTATACCATGATCAAACAGAATTTACCCCAAGAATGCACACTTGGTTTGACATACAAGTTAATGAAATAGCATATATGAATAAAATAAAGGACAAAAACTACATGAACATCTCAATAGAGAAAGCAATGATGAAATACAACTTCTTTTCATGATAAAAACCACACAACAAACTAAGAATAGAAGGAAATTTCCTCAACTTAATCGAGGGTACCTATGAAAAACCCACCGCGAACATCGTACTTCCAGCAACAGACTGAAAACTTTTCGCCTAAGATCAGGAACAAGGCAAGGACGTCTGCTCTCACCACGTCTCTCCAGCATTGTACTGGAGGTTCTAGCCAGGACAGTCAGGCAAGAGAAAGAAATGAGAGGCATCCAGATTGGAAAGGAAGAAATGAAACTATCTCTATTTGCAGAATATGCAATCTTGTACACAGAACATCCTGAAGAATCTACTTAAGAATTAATCAACAATTGCAGAAGACAACTGTTGTAGAAGACAAGATCAATATCCAAAAATCAATTGTGGGGAGCAGATATAGCCCAAGTGGTTGAGTACCTGCTTCCCACATACAAGGTCCTGAGTTCAGTCCCCTGCACCTCCTAAAAACAAGCAAAACAAAACCAAAAACCGACTCTCACTGGGGAGTGGATGCAGCTCAGTGGTTAAGCACCTGCTTACCGTGTACAAGGTGCTGGGTTCAATCCCCAGTACCTCCTTTAAAAAAAAATAAAAAATTGTGGTTCTATACATGAGGAAAAAACACTGCAAAACTGAAAAGAAAATAATTCCACTTACAAAAGCATCAAAAAGAATGAAATGCTCCGTAATAAATTTAACTAAAGAGTACAAGATGTGTACACTGCAAACCATAAAACATCATTGAAAGAAATCAAAGACCCAAATAAATGGAAAGACACCCTACGTTCACGGATCCAAAGATTTAATTTTGTTAAGACAGTAATACTCTCCAAAACGATCTACAGGTTCAACGCAATCCCTATCAAAATCCCAGCTGGCTTTTTTGCAGAAATTGACAAGCTGATTCTAAAATTCATGTGAAAATACAAGGGACCCAGCAAAGCCAAAACAATCTTGAAAAGAACAAAGTTGGAGGACTCACACTTCCCAACTTCAAAGCTTACTACCAAGCTACAGTAATCAAGAGTATGTACTGGCCTACAGACAGACAGATCAACGAGCGGAACTCGGTCCAGAGATAAGCCCTCGCATGAATGGGCAATTGATTTTCAACAAGGGTGCTGTGGTGGTTTGGAGCTGCACGTACCTCAAAAAAACATGTTCTTAACTCGGACCCATTCCTATGGGCGTAGACCTTCTGATGAAACTACTTCAGTTAAGGTGGGGCCACCTTAATTTGAACGTTTCTTAATCCTTTTACTGGGGTCCTTCATGAGAGAATGAAAGTCAGACAGAGAGAAAACCACAGAAGCAAGAAGCTGAAATCAATGAATCATAGAAGAGAAGGGAGAGCCCAGCAGACGCTGCCACGTGCCTTGCCATGTGGCAGAGGAGCCAAGGATCACGGGCAGCCCGAGTTTGGGAAAAAAGCATCGCCTTGACGCTGCCTTGATTTCCACATCTTCTCAGCCTCCGAGCCGTAAGCTAATAGATCACCATCCTTCAAGCTGAACCATCTCGTGGTGTTTGCTTTAAGCAGCCTATGAAACTAAAACAGATGCCAAGACCATTTAACGGGGGGAGAAAAGAATAATCTCTTCAACAAATGGTACAATACCGAGACAACTGGATATCCACGTGCAAAACAATAAAGTTCATACCATACACAAAAATTAACTCAAAATGGATCATAGATATAAATGTAAGAACTAGAAGTATAAAACCCATAAAGGAAAACAGGGTTAAGTCTTTGTAACCTTGGAGCCAGAATATATAGGGAACTCTTGCTCAAAAACAATAAGACAAATAACCCAGTTCGCAAATGGACAAAGATTTGAATGGGCATTTCTCCAAAGACAGTACAAATGGCCAATAAGCACATGAAAAGATGCTCAACATCCTGAGTCATTAGGGAAATGCAAATCAAAACTACAATGAGATACCACTGCACACCCAGTAGGAAGGCTATAATCAAAAAGACAGATAATAACAGGCGTGGGCTGATGTGGAGAAATTGTAAATGTCATTCACTGCTCGTGGGAATATAAAATGGTACAGCCCCTCTGGAAAATGTTTGGCAACTCCTCAAGGTATTAAACATAGAGTCATCGTACGACCTGGCAATTCCACTCCTAGGTAGAGTTGCCCAAGAGATTCACCCAAGAGAATTAAACTTATAGGTCCATACAAATCGCATACCCAAATGATCATGACACCACATCCGTAATAGCAAATCAATGGAAACAACCCAAATGAACGGGTAAACAAATGGTCTCTCCAAACAATGGAATACTATTCAGTTGTAAAAAGGAAAGCGGTTCTGAGCCATGCTACAACACTTGCTAAGTGAAAGCAGCCAGGTGCAAAAGGGCACCTATTGCATCAACCCATCTACATGAAACGGCCAACAAATCCATAGAAACAGGAAGCAGCTTAGTGGTTGTCAGGGATTGGGAAGAGAGAAGAAAGGGAGTGACTGCTAAAGGGGTGTGGAGTTTCTTATGGGGATGATGAAAATATTCTGAAATTATATAGTGGTGATAGTTTCACAACTCTGTGAGTATATTAAAAACTTTAAAATGGTGAGTTTTTAGTATGTGAATTATATCGCAATAAAGTTGCTGTTGTTAAAAAGACCAAAATGGTAGATTCACACTCAACCATGTCGATAATTATAATAAATATTAATAGACTAAACACTCCAATTAAAACACAGAGATTACAGAAAAGATTTTTTTTGAAAAAAAAGATCCAACTATATTCTGTCCTGCTTTTAAAAGAGTCACTTGAAATATGGAGACAGATAAAATGAGAGTAAATGGGTGGAAAAAAGATATGTCATGCAAATAGTAAGCATAAGAAAGTGGCAGTGAATATGTTAATACGAGGTAAATGAATTACAAACAAAATATATCACCAGAGACTGGAAGGAACACTTCATAGTAATAAAAGGGGCCAATTCAAGAGGAAAACTTATCATAAGTGTATGCACCCAATAATTGCGCTTCAAATACACAAACAAAATGACGGAATTAAATTAAAAGGAGAGGGAAGCGGATGTGGCTCAAGTGATTGGGCTCCCATCTACCATATAGGAGGTCCAGGGTTCGATTCCGGGGACCTCCTGGTGAAACACAAGCTGGCCCGAGAGGAAAGCTGGCCAATGTGGAGTGCTGGCCCACGCGGAGAGTTGGCGCAGCAAGAGGACGCAACAAAAAGAGACACAGAAGAGAGACAATGAGAGACGCAGCAGATCAGGGAGATGAGGTGGTGCAAGAGATAGAGCAGCCTCTCTCCACCTGGGAAGGTCCCAGGATCGGTTCCCGGTGCTGCCTAAAGAGAAGACAATCAGACACAGAAGAGCAGACAGCAAGCGCAAAACAATGAGGGAGTGGGGGTGGAGAAAAATAAATAAATAAATCTTTTTTTAAAATTAAATGGAGAAATAGAGAATTCTGCTATCATAGTTGAAGATTTTAACACCCACCTCTAAGTGACTGATAAAGAATTAGAGAAAATGCCAGCAGACACGAGATCTGAACAACACTGCCAATCACAGGAACTTGATTAAATGTATACAAAATGCTACCTAACAGAGAACATGGTCTTTTCAGGTGCACATAGCCCATTTAGTAGGAAATCCCAAGTATCCTCAATTTTCAAAAATGTTAAAAGATTGAAATTATATAGAGTATGCTCTCTGACCAAAGTGGAATTAAATTAGAAATCAATGACAATAACCAGGCAGCCCCTCCAAATATTTCTAAATAATCACTGGGTCAAAGAGGAAATCAATCATAAGAGAGATTAGAAATATTTTGAACTGAATAATAAAGAGAGTATAACAATATATCAGAATTCATGGGATGCAACCAAAGCAGTATTTAGAGACAAGTTTATAGTTTTAAATGTCTATAAAAAAAGAGGGAAGGTCTCAAATCAATGATCAAAGCATCCACCTTAAGAAAGGGGGAAGAAGTGATTGCAAATTAAACCCAAAGAAAAAGAAAGAAATAATAAAGAGCAGAAATCGATGAAATTGAAAGCAAAACCAAAAACATTAAAAGCAACAAAATTGATGACTTCTAGCCAGATGGACTGAGAAATAAAGAGGATACCAAATTATCTGTTACTGGCCATGAAAGAGGACATCACTACCGACCCTTCAGGTATCAAAAGCACAATAAAGGAATAATTTGAATTAATGTTCCGAACATGCCAATGACGTTGAAACCGGGATGGAATGGCTGTTTGGGGGCTGTAGGACGAGCCAGTTCAAAGGGGAGAGAACAGCAGGAAGCCAAGGTGAGTGTCAGACGGCCAGGGAGCCAGTGGGAGCTTCTGAGCAGGGACGTGGCCCGGGCAAGTTTGAGCTCTGAGAAGAAGCCCTCCAGCCACTGCTATGTGAAGAAACGCTGAGAGGGGCGAGCGTGGAGGGACGCTGGCACAGCGACCAGGGCAGCCAGGCCCGAAGCCAGGCCTACCCGGGAAGATGGCGAGGGGTGGGAGGCAGAGGGAGCGAGAGGGAGGAGGCGGGCCAGGAGTTAGCCTGGGTGCTGGAGAAATGGCGAGGCTGGCCCGGAGGTGGGGTCCCGGAGGTGGGGTCCCGGAGGTGGTGCAGGCTGGGGTCAGGGACCCCAGGAGACCACAGAGTGTGCAGAGGCAGGGACAGCTGGGGGGTCCGGGGTAGCAGCAGGGTGGCCCTACCAGTGCCCCTTATCCCTGCTCCAGCCTGTGGCACAGAAAAGGGCACACAGGGGCAGTGGGGAGGCCAGGCGAGCTCCTGGCAGGACCATCTCCATTTTAAATAGCGATGCCCTCTGCAGGCTGGGCTGGCTCCACAGCAAGAATGGGGGTGAGGCCAGGAGAGGGGCCCAGGCCTGCTTGATCCCAGAAGACAGGCCAGGACCCAAGGATGAGACTGGAGATGCAGTGGACAGGATGAGGGTGGGGCCGAGACTCGCCCCCAGCCTCCAGCCCGGACCCATGGGCCGGCCTGACCGCTGGCCTTGCCAGCAGAGCCTGCTGCTTCCGTTCGTCCATCTGGACGGTGGGGACAGTGAGGCTGGCTAACAGGGTGGCCGTGAGGATCAAATGCAGAGACAGAGGCCTGGACACCCCACAAGCCCCTCCCAGCCCTGGGCCACCTGCCTGACCACAACTCCCCCTGCACGTGCTCACTTAGCTCCCACTCCTCTCCCGTGGTGCAGCCTGGGCACTGCCAGCCTGGGCTGGGCCGGGGCCCCCACAGCCCCTGCAGAGTTCCCAGAACTGCCCGCCACTGGACAGTAGGCAAAGCCCGAACGACCAAAGAGGTCACTCTTGGCGGAGCCATGGAGACCCCTCCCTGGGAAGAGCCAGTCAGACCCAGGAGCCCACATCCCCGGGCCCCCCTGCTCGGGACAGGGCTGGCCCACGAGGCGGGAGCTCCATCGGTCCCCAGCCTCGGCTTCCCCATCTGATGCCCGCCGACCACCTGCCGTGCACTTACCCATCAGGCTCTGCCGCTCCTCCTTCTTCCGGGCCTTCTGCTTGGCCTCCAGCTGCACCACCGACAGGGGCGGCCCCACTGCAGGGCTGGGCAGGGCGCTGGCCGCGAAGCGTGCCAGCAGGCCCAGCCCGCTCTCCTCCAGGCCCGGCGACAGGGCCCGCTCCCGGGGCCCCAGCCTAAAGCCGCCGGCGGCCTCGTCTGCCTCCTGCTCAAGCTCATTGTCCTCGTCCTCCTCGGAGCTCTCATCTGGCGTGCAGAAAACAGGGGGCGAGTCAGAGCCGTGGTCTGGGCACGCACCGCCACCCACCGCCACCCAGGCCGGAGCAGCCACGCGGCCGTGGCGCCAGCGAGGGGGGCCACAGCTCCGGCCCAGCTCCAGGGCCATTGGGGATCCAGGACCAGCCC
>PVKH010045214.1:0-10601 GCA_004027955.1 Chaetophractus vellerosus | reverse complement strand
ACAGCTGACCTCGTGAAGGAAACAGAAGCTAAGCCTGGAGAGAAATGCAGCCCCGGGAACAGAGGAATCCGGAAGCCTGAACCCTGGAGACGTCGGCAGCCATCTTACTCCAACACGTGGACTTTGGTATGGGAAGAAATTTATGCTTTGTGGCCTGGTAACTGTAAGCTTCTACCCCAAATAAATACCCTTTATAAAGACCGACCAATCTTTGGTATATTTCAAAAGGCACGCCTGTGGCTGACCAAAACACCATACTACGTTTATATTTATTATTTTATATTTGACTTATTTATTATGTTACAACATAATATGCATGTGTCAATAACCTGTCTCACAGGAGGTGGTATGTTAATCTAATGTACTAACAAGAGTTTAATTAAGGTGCCATTTCTTGGCATAGGCTCTTTCTACCCTACTGTGTGCTTCTACCGTATTGTTCTATATCAGTAAAGAAATTTAACTATTACTCTTTATACTTCAGTTTGACTTTGAATTATTAAAACTAAATATTAAAATGAGTAAAGGTATAGTCAGATATCATTGAATAAAATTATAGCTGTGCATTTGTTTCCATTCTGCAAACATTTTTAGTTGAGTAAAAGATTTGGCTAAAAGAAATATGAAAAGGAATCTATCCAGATACAGTGATGCTATGCTTATGAAGCAGTCATAATTTGGGGAGGGTGCTTTGAATCAAGGGACCCTGTTAGGTGACAGACTAGATTCGGGTCTTTCTGTTCACTGTAACAAGAGTTACATTTTATTGGGGCCTGCTTCCATTCCCTACAAGATGGTCTCACCATTCCCCTTTGTGGTTATCCTCTTCTGATTCTGGATCCATACAAAGTACCCTCTGACTTTTTCAGTTCTCAAACACCACCCTCTCTGTGAAGCCTTCTCTGATTATTTCAGGCACTTTCTCTTCCTTTCCTGAGCAACATTCGTATTTGTTGCTGGTTCTTTATAATTGAGTATTTAAGCCTTCAAGGGAAGTTACCGGTCTTTTTGCCCCTCAAGCTGCAGCATGAGCTGCAACATTGTATGCTGCCGCACAGAGCTTCTGTTTGGAGTTAAACGAAGTAGGACATAGTCCTCATCTATTGTCCATGTCCTGCACTTGGCAGTGCTTGCACTGTACTGGCCGGTGGGAGGGTACCTACCTGTTGAATGTTTAGGTTCCTCATAGAGATGGAGAATTGTACTTGCTAGCAGATGGCAGATTATCATCATATTAATAAGTGAGCTATGAAGTTAGTGTTCTTTCCTATATAACTTTCCCCATATTTTAATTGTGGTTCAGAAATAGTCTTTGAAAAAGGTTCTACATGCGTAGCAATTTAGACCCTGGCGTATGTTTTCTTTATTAATAACCTACAGTGCAATCCTTGCCTTCCATGGTTGTTAAGGATTTTGCAGCTTTCTAGTTGTCTGAAAGGTCCATAATATGTCACCTCTGATCCTTTCTATGATATACAGCCGTTTGGGAGGATTACTACATAAAGTAAATTGTTGTCTGTAGTGAAAATTTACCAGCCTGAACCTGAGTCAGAATTGTTCAGTACATACGTAACTAAGTGAGATTATTGTTACTTATGGGATAAAAGAGTAAATCTCTGGTCTCATACTTATTCACATGTTGGCATTTATGTTCTGTCCATATGATCATATCAGAAGGCTCAAGTAACTGCTGTGAGACACTGGGAATGGATGCCTTTTTATCTGGATATTAGAGACATAAAAAGAAAGTTAATGGAAAAAAGCCCACTCGGGCAGGAATTCCTCTCCCTCTTGGTAGTCAGCGGTTCTCTTCCCTTATGATAGGCCTTTGCTCCTCTTACACATCTGTGCAGCTTTCTGCCATAAAACAGACCCATTGATGGTGTCTGCTATCAAAACCTCTGGCCATATGTCTATCGCTGGAAATGAGCCATTCTAAGGATTTATTGCTTGCTTCTGTTAAGCACATACAATTGGACCTATTCATGTTCAAAGCTTCTCTCTGGGTTGTTTGTATCTAGTACAGTGCCTCTGGTTTATAAAATGTTTAAGTGAGCTTTTGTGTATGTGTGAAAGTTTTGGAATGTATTAAAGTTAATAGGAACAAATGAGTATATTAGAAAAGTGTTTTCCAATTTGCCCAGGTATTCACTTATAATAACAAATCTGTGACTTTTAATAGAAGAACTGTTTAGTTGTTTCTTGTGCAATTATCAGAAGGGTTTAGATAGGGTTTTTAGTCTCCTGTTCCTGAATTTGAGCCTCCTTCCTGCAGTGGAGACTGTATGTGTAAAACCTTTATATTCTTAACACTTTCCCTTCATGTATAGTGTGTGTAGATTCTCCCCCAAAATTAGATATGGTGTCAAAAGTAATGATGAGATAAAAAGTGCTATAGCAATATTCTTCAAGGAATATCCTAAATGATTGACTTCCTGAGGATAAAGATGGCCTGAGAATGGAAAGTGAGGCAAGGAAAAGAGATTGGAAGATTTAAGAAGCCCTGTGCTTTTGAACTGACATGGAATAGGGAGAGAAGACCACCAATATAATTATCAAGAGTGACTGATTAATGTGGAAAATTGTTGGAGTTTGTTGAGCTTCTTGGATATGTGTATTCATGTCTTTTGTTAAATTTGGAAAATAGCCATTATCATCTTGAACATTCTCTCTTCCCCTTTCTCTGTTTCTCCTCCTTTGTTGTGCTTTATGGTGTCCCACAGGTTCCTCAGGCATTGTTCATTTTTCTTCAGTCATTCTTGTTTCTGCTTCTGAAACTGAATGATTTCAATTATTTTACCTTCAAGTTCACTGATTCTTTCTTCTGCCACCTCCAACCAGTGGTTGAACTCCTCTAGGGAATTTTTAATTTCTGTTATTGTGGTCTTTGACTCTGTTTGATTCCTTTTCATAATTTCTGTCTCTCTATATTCTGTAGTGTTCATCTATCTATTCATCTATTTTATGATTCATCTATCATTAAACTAACTTCTGTTTAATGTTGTGAAGGAAAGAAGAAAGGAAGGGGAAGAGGATAAAAAGGAAGAAAGGAAATAAAGGAAAGCAGGAAGGCAGGAAGACAGGAAGGAAGAGGAGAGAAAACTGATGGCCTGACAGTTTATTATGTCATCAGACTCACCAGTTTATTATGTCATCAGACTCCCTATTCCACATCAGTTTATCTATCATTCATCGATTTTTATGATTTCCTTTTGTTCTTTGCCCATGTTTCCCTTTAGCTCTTTCAGCATATTTAAGAAGATTTTATTTTAAAGTCTTTGTTTAGTGTGTCTCAGATCTGGTCCTCCTCATTTACGGTTTCAGATGCTTTAACTTTCTCCTTTGCCTGGACCATCAATTCCTATTTCTTTGTATGTTTTGTAACCATTTGTTAAAATCAGGACATTTTGATATTTTAATGTGTTATCACTGGAATTTGGATTCTGAGGCCTCTGTTCCTTAAGCTTGTATCCAACTAGTGTTATGACAGAGATTTCCTTGATTGCCGGGAACTAACATTAAAAAAAGAAAAAAAGAGAAAAAGAAACACCTGTACCAGTCTTTGCAGATTGACCTGTGAGAGTGCTCTTTTATGGCTTTTATCCACATAGTAAGTTTAGAGAATAGTTCAAGGTCAATGCACAGGGGCTCCCCTGATACTTTCTGCCCACCTGTCTTATGTTGGGCACAAGGATTTCCCCAGTTTACATGGTTCCATATGTCCCTTTTCTCCTAGGAAACAGTTTCCTCATGTTCTCGGGCACTGCACTTTATGTCCTATAGCCAGTAATTCCTGGGCCCGGGAAGCATGACTTGAATACTCGACCACGGTGTTCTATAAGAATTCTGTCCTTTTACATGCAAGGCACGGTCTGGGACAGTGAGTCCCTGGCCACCACCAGACAAATTCTGCCAGCATACTTGGTCCCGGTATGTGCAGGAGGGTTACTCTCCTCTCCCTAGAGCCAGGACCAGGAGGTGGCTTCAGGGAAGGGTAGGGGAGTAGCCAGCCCATAGGCAGTGTGATCCTACCACTTGTAAGTGGCTTTTTTTTCATGTTACTTTAGTCCTTTGTTTTCTGGAGCTTTGAAAAGATGTTTCTGCCAGTTCTTGCTGATTGCTCAAAGCCTCAGTTGGGGATGGAACCCAGAAGCATTTCAGTCCACCATCTTGAACAAAGCTAGTACTATATGCCCCCTTTTTTCTGTTTTTAAAATTGGTGTGTCTGATGACATAATAAACTGTCAGGCCACCAGTCTTCTCTCCTCTTCTGTCCTCTCTTCCTGCCTTCCTGCTTTCCTTCCTTTATTCCCTTTCCTCCTTTTTGTCCTCTTGCCCTCCCTTTCTTCTTTCCTTCACAACATTAAACAGAAGTTAGTCCTTGATCACTTAAAACTGAATTTTTTTGTTTCATATTTGAATTTTATAAATGTATAGCCACCTATATTTATATAACTGATGATATGCTAAGGATCATCTTCATTGCATGCAGTGAACACTGTAGGAGAAAAGCCATATTCCTTACCACCTGGATCACAAAGACTCTTTGTGATCTTTCTCCCACCCCGCAGCCTTTTTGCTCATTAACATCTCCCCCCCACCACCACTTACACACACTGTTAGAACAATCCTAAACCATTTGGAGGGTCAAAGTGTGAAATTATTTTTTTCAGCTCTCTGCGCCTTGTACATGTTGTACCTTTTACCTGGAATGTCCTACTTTCATTTGCCTGCCTTTCAGCTCAGCTCAGGTATCCTTCTGGAAAGCTTTTCCTTACCCCACAGGGTGCCCTAGGTGTTCCTCTTCTTTATCAGCGTCCTGTAATAATGTTAGTCCTGAGATGATGCTATAGTAAATGCTGCTGCTGCTGCTCGTTACCTGGGCAACGTTTGTTTTAACACTTTCCGTGTGCCAGGGACTGTGCTAAAGGTTTAGCACTTGGATTACCTTGTAATCATTCAATAACTTAATGAAGTAGGTATTATTATTTGCCATTTACAGGTGAGCAAAATGAAGCATAGAGAAGTTAAGTGACTTGCCCAAGATCACACTGCTCACGGTGGAGCCTTGACATACTGATTATTAATTGTTGGTTTACATGGAATTTTCTCCCCTGCAGCTTGAGCTCCTTGGCATCATGGACTGATTGAATTCTGTGTGTCTATCAGGGGCTGGCATGTGGTTTAGGCTCAGTATATTTATTCAATTAAATTTGATTGAAATCTTACTTATAATGGACTTATCCAATATTTTTTTCACCTCTCCAAACTTTGGAGTGTAGCAATATATAGTAAACTGGTTTCATTTGTTTATTTTATTTTTCCTTATATTTTTGTATATTCTCTGCCAATTTAAAAATCACATATCCTTAAATCCGTGTTTTGACAGTAGCCTTAGTGTTTGATACCTTAATTTCAGAAGAAATATAGAATTTTTAAATCCCCATCATCGGAAAGATTGAGCCAAGATTTGTTTCTGTCATGCTTAGCCTATGTAGCCTTAATATAAACACCTATAAAATATAAGGAGGGATAAGTGATGCTGTATATAAGGTAGAAAAAAGGAATTGTTGACTAAAATGTCAGCAAATACATTATTTCTGCTTCATGGAATTCTTTTGCCAATGGACAGGTTCCAGTCTCTGCACAATTGATTTATCAACAAGTTTGATGGTTCTTTTTGATAATATATTTCTGAATAAGTTTGTAGATTTTTCACTTTCTACTGTCTTTTCCTTTAGTATGCAGTACTTTCACATTAGGCCGGTAGGGGATCATGGACTGCTTTGGATATGTGTCATTTCCCGTAGCACTGGGGTAGGAAAATGGAGACCAAGTGGGTTCTGGAGAGCCTAGTTCTCCTTGAGGACACTTGATTCTTCCTCCTTTACTGAGCACTGAGGAAGAGCATTTGTCAGATCTTGACTCCAAAGAATACAAATTGATCATCTTTATTAAAAGTCACTACGCAGCACTGATCTGCTAATCTTACCATGTGGATGTTCAGACCCAGTCTCTAAGATTTGGATTTAAATTGCAGGCATGGTTAACTGTGACAGACTTGCTACTTAATCTCTAACTTGTTGTGTTGTTTTTAAAAATCAGAAAAGTAACTATTAACATAACAACAAATGGTAGCCATTAAATAGTAACGTAAAACATCTTTAAAAGGAACTTCTTTTGGAATTAAATACGAAAGCTACAATTTAGTGCATTTTTGCTTACCTCTAACTGTCATCAAACTGAGGTTCATGTGTTTCGTAATACAAACTTTGAGTGCTTAGCTTAGGGGGGAAAAAACAACAAAAAATCTTCTTTGTCCTTTGTTCTTAGACTTTGGGCTCTTTTATCACATGCTTCTGGGATGCCTTCCCAGTTGCCAAGACTGGATAGTTAAGCTTGAAGGATCATTCTGGTGACTTCTTTCACACCTCTTCACTGGTTTGAGTGCCAACAGTACCTTCTTGTATGGGAGAAAAGAAAGAAAAAAGACCCAACAGCACATTCCTGTGAGAGGAGATACTTAAAGGAGTCTCCTAGACATTTCAGAAGTGCTCACTCCCAGAATTTCTCCAGCTTTTTGCCTTTTAGCAGTAGAGGTTGTTTCGGTTTCTCCCCCAGATTCTATCATAGAAGAAAAGCATTATAGCTAAAGTTAATCCTTTATTTTCATCCCAGTCTCATTTCCCTTCTTCTTTCCATAGAGACAACCATTGTTCAGAAACTTGTATGTATCCTTCCTGTCCCAGCTTTTTATATGTTCCCTAAATATGAATGTACTTATAAACAACACATAGTATTTGTTTCCTTTAAATTTCACATAAATGCTATACTGTACATATTATTTTGCAACTTACTTTTTTACTCAGTGTTATATTTTTGATGTAGAGTTCATTTACTTATTGAACTTTATTTTTGCACCTATTTCCGACATTATTTTGGGCTCACAGTGTTTTTTTATTGCTTCTAATTTTCCCCTTCTTTGCCCCATTTTGGGTTGCATGAAGTTTTTAAAAGATCCACTTTCTTCTCTACAGTTTAGATGTCAAGCAATTTGTTTTTCCTCTCTTAGTGGTCACTCGTAAATTTTTAGCAAAGATGTATATTTAAGAGTGTCTAAAGTTAATCAGAATTTCTCTTCTCCCAAACAATACAAGGACTCATGGGGGCCTTAATTCTGATCGTCCTTCCTTTTTCTATGTATATTATTGATGCCTGGCATTTGATTTACACCTTGGTTTTTCAACTTCTTCCAAATTAGTCATGATTATGTTGATGATTATAATTATTAGAGTCCATTTTCTTCAATTTTTAATCTAGATTTACTAATGTGTATACTTGCTTCTTTGCTTATCCAGCTCCTTCCTTTTGGGTTCTCTTTCCCTCTTGCTGCAGCACATCCTTTAGCAGTTGCTTTTGCTCTCAGTCTTGGAGTCTGAAAATGTTTCACCATTTTTTTCCCTCAGAAGATAGTTTACCTGTGTATAAACTTCTAAGCTGACCATTATTTTCATTCAGAATTTTGAAGGAGATTACTTTCAATTATTCCACATTGATTTTTTTAAAACAAATCAATTTTATTGATACATATTAATAAAGCATACAATTCATCTGAAGTGTACAATCAATGGTATTTGGTATAATCATATAGTTGTGTGTTCATCACTTCAATCATTATTAGAGCATTTTCATTATTTCAACAATAATAATCAGACAAACAAATGAACAAGAAAATTCCTCACCTCTCAAATCTCTCTATGCTTCCCCCACTGTACGTAGCTGCTGTTTCTGGCTTTTCTATCCAAAATCCACATTGATTTTTAATGTAACATTCTGAATAGAAATATTTCTGAAATTTAGAAAGAGATATAATGATTCTATATCTCCTTCCTTCAAAAAGTTAATCAGTTAAATTTCGTCAGTTAAATCTCATAATTTCTGCGTTGGCAGTGTTATTTGGAACTTGAGAGTGCATTTTGCACTGTGTGGTAATGCAGTGATGTCCTTCAGTGGGTGACAGTGTGAAACCATTTGGCTGCTAAATTGTTTGGTCTTCCAGTAAAAGAGTTTAGACTGTTGAGTATTTGAGAACTTGTGTCTGATTTTCATGCTTTGAGTGTGTGTGTGTGTGTGTGTGTGTGTGTGTATGTCTTTCTTCTATGTCAGTTCTTACTTCCTGCTATAACCTATTCACCTAACTATAATAACTATATTCCTTCAGCCAGCCATTTCCTTCCTCATTGTGTACTTTTTATTTCTCCTTTGCTGAATGCTAGAACCCTAGATAACCAAACTTGTCAAAAATAAATGGCTTCATTTGATGTTGTCCCTGGCATCATCTCTGTATTCCTCCTAGAATAGTTTTATAACTGGCTAAGTATGCGATGAGCTCCTGTATTACGAACTTATTATAAATGCAACTTATGAAACCAACTGCTCAGGTTCAAGTCCCAGCTTCTTATTTCAGCCCCAGATAACCCCAGCCACTTCCTTAACCTGCCTGGGCCTGGGTTTCCTCATCCCTAAGATGGGGCTAATAATATTAGCTACATCCTTGAGTTGTTGTGTGTTTTAAATTAGTTATACACATAAAAAGCATAAAGCCACGCCCGGCCATCGTAACACTTGGTGACCTAAGCACACTTTAAAGCAGCTTTCAAGTTTCATTTCAAATACTCTGTGGAAAGTGAGGTTCCGTACAACTGAAGTCTAAAAAAGTATTCAGATTCTTGCATCAATGTCAAAGAAGTACAGTGTTAATAATGGGAGACTATGGAAAAAATATACCAAATGCATGCTATAGACCATAATTAGTAGTAATAGTCTGATGATGTTATCTCATAATCTGTAACAAATGTTCCACAACAATGTAATGAGTTGGTAGAGGGGTGTTGCATGGGAATTCTACACAATTGCTTGATTGTTTTGTAAGTTTACAACTTCTCTAAAAAAAAAATACATTTTTTTAAAAAGTATTCAGGATAAAGTAAACCTAACTTGGAGAAAACCTGAACTAGTGGGTAGTGGCATTGAAGGCAGTGTGCAAATTCATTTAAATATTCGCTTCTGCCAGAGGCTTAGGAGAAC
Organism: Chaetophractus vellerosus; assembly: GCA_004027955.1. NCBI lineage: Eukaryota > Metazoa > Chordata > Mammalia > Cingulata > Chlamyphoridae > Chaetophractus > Chaetophractus vellerosus. Next base: position 1,514 of record PVKH010045214.1, on the reverse strand, counting down.
ATAGGAGTCACTGTCATCTGCATCATCAGGGAGTAAAGATGTGCAGTTTTTGAAATCGTAATAAAATTTGTGGGTGAGTATCTATTTGCCTTATAAATATTTGATTTTCATTCAGCGTTTTTGTACAGCTTGATACCTCTGTCACATGAATGCTGGAAGATCTGAACTTTAGGTCGGGCTTTTTAGTGACTCATGATGTGACCATCAACAAAAATCTTTCAGTTGTCTGTGCTGTTAAATAGACTATTATAAGGGCAAATGAGTTAATAAATGTGAACTGGATTTTCACTAGCTTTTTCAGTGCCTAAAATAACCAAGGCAGCAATAATACATTTTAGCCATGTAGTTTTGTAATTAAATGAGTTAGCTCATACTTAATTGTTACATGAATTTAGAGATTACCAGGTTTAATTTAATTTAGTTTAATTTAATTTAATTTATGATTTATCCCCCATCTTCATGCACAAATGATTTGCAGATACTTGCCACAATTTATGGGCAATTAAAATAAGCATGTCAATGAAAACCTAGTAAAAATCTGACCATAGAGGTATTTTATTGATTTCTCATTTCCTCTAATCTTGATCTTCCTCCTTTCCACTACCTGCAATTAGTGATGTTAGGTTCTGTGTCCATCCACCTTCTGCTCTACCGTCATCCACTCTACCTTCCGTTAGTTAAGATTAAATTTATTAGAGCCCAATCATTGACACAGTACTGAAAGTAATTATTATGAAGGCGTCTAACGTCTGTTGAATATTTTCTTCTTCTTTCCTCTTCCAGTCCCCTGAGAAAGGTATACTAATTCGACCTCCTTAACAAATGATAAAACTGAGGCTTAAAAAGCTTAAGAAATTTGTCTGAGGTCACAGGGCTAGTTACTGGTAGGACCTCAGTATCGAACTTAGATCTACTTGACTCTAGATTGTAAACCCCAGGCTCATAAGCCGTACACGCTTTGCCTGAGAGACCGAAAGGGGGAAAATAATTATTCTGTCTTTCTGGAGCAGTTCAGAAGCAATTTTGAGAGGCACCTTACATACATTGCAAAGCAATGCGAGAATAATTACCAGGTAGTACACCAATATGTGTAAAAGACTTGAGTGACTGCAGAAAGTGTGGGTCCAGTTGCAAGAAGCCATGCAATAGGGGGTTAAGATTCTAATCAGGTTTTAAGAGCAGCGGAACAGGGATGATGATAACCTTTACCCATCACTGGAACCCATTGTTTGATTCCAGGATTTTGGTCTATAGACTCTTGTCTAAGTCAGAAACTCATAGCTCTAGCAAATGGAAGTCATTTTTCTTCACAGTTGAGGTTTCTGGAGCTCCTCCCAATACTGGCTGGGCTCTAGTCTAGCTGTACTTACCGCTTTCCCTTCCCCCTCTGCCAGGGTTGATTTTCCCATTTTCACTTTCACATTTAATTCATGTATTTGCCCCTCTTGTAAGTCCATGCAGTGCTATTACTTATTTATGGGTCACTTTTACCAGGCTCAGCAGAGTCAGTGGCT
>PVKH010045213.1:0-10533 GCA_004027955.1 Chaetophractus vellerosus | reverse complement strand
AAAGAGGTGTATCATTATTAGAAAAAGTGGGCATAGATCAGTGAGGTAATAGCTGTATTCCAGGATTTTGAACTATATAATTCAATGTGATCACAGAACTACTGTTTACAGTCTTTGTGAAACCTTGGTGTGAAGTAGGACTGTCAAACACAAGTTATGTGTGAAATGATGAAGGGTCTAGACCAGTGGTTCTTAACTTTTTTGTTGCATGTACCTATTTGCCTGCCAGGTGGAAACCACAGACTCCTTACTAAGTCCACACTATACTGTGTATTATTTAATAAAGGATATCACACCCGCACCAACATGTCCACACAAAAACAATGCTTTTTTGAATTTCAACTCAAGCTCACAGACTCCTTGTTAAGAACTCCTGGTCTAGACAATCAGTTATCACCCAGTGTGTCTCAGCTCTGTTCTGGGCACAGAAGATACACAAAGAAAGATTGAAGTTCTGGCCCACGAGGGGCTCATATTCTAGTATAGGTAAGACAACCACATAGATAAAGAAGTTAAAGATGGAAAAAAAGAGCCATGGGCAGAGTTCTGTGGCCCTCCGAAATGTGGAGGTCTATTAAAGGAGGAGGAAAACAAAGGAAGCTGTTAAGTAACAGCCAGAAAGTTAGGAGAAAAACAGGTGAGTATGGTGCTGTGGAGGAGAAAACAATGTGTTTTGAGGATGGAGGGCCTGAGGTGTTGAGTAAAATGAGGATGGAGAATTGTCCACTGGCTTCAGCTCATAGAGGATCTTGATAAAAGCTGTTTGATAGCCCAATAAGAGTGTGCCTAGGAAGGAACAGTAGAAGTGAAGAAATGGAGACAGTGAATACAGCAACTCTTTCCAAGAGTATGAGAGGTGTGAGAACCAAAAGAGGACACACTGTTTCAAAAAAGGAAAGAGTAGTCCTGTGCTCCTGAAAGGTCAAGTAAGATGAAACAAAGGCTGATTGTTGGTTTTGGTAAGGTATAAGTCAAAGATCAGAGCAGTTTCAGTGCCATAGTCAGAACAAAATAATAATTAGAGTGCCTTGAGAGGGACTTGGAGCTTTTGACAAGAGTAACAGAGTAGGATCCAAGACAGACCTCTTCACTCATTTGGAGGTTGCAATGTAGAAAAATTGGTATATTCTGATGCCTCCCTCCTAAGAATAGAACTAAAACCAGCTCTATGTGGTCCCAGATAGCCTCCAAGCAGATGCTGGACAATCTCCTCAAAGGGAAGATTCTAACTTGGGAAGGCAAGTTCAACACATCTCATATTCTAACTAATGTCATTTATTATCAGTTCTTATATCAGCATCACTTTTGAGCATAGCTCAAAAGGATTAAGGCCTTAAGGATAGATCGTAGAAAATCTGCACTGATTTTACCAAAGAGCTACAGTCACCCAATATATTTTCTAACAATGGTATAAATAATAATTAAGAAAAATGAACACATATATTTCACTGTATCTACCAATAATATGCCTATGTTTATGAACAAGTTGAGCAATAATTAAAAGGACTGGTAGTGGATATGGCTCAAGCACTTGTGTGCCCGCCTCCCACATGGGAGGTTCCGGGTTCAGTTCCCAGTGCCTCCTAAAGAAAACAGACAATGAGCAAAAACAACGAGCAGACAAGAAAATATAAAAATAATAGGGAAACCGGCTGTGGCTCTACCACCGGTTTACCACATGGGAGGCCCCGGGTTCGGTTCCCGGGGCCTCCTCGAGAAGGCAGGCCGCCTCGAGAAGGCAAGCCGCCACGGGCAGCACAGGCCGCTGCGGGCAGGGCAAGCCACCGTGAGCAAAAAAGGCAGGCCGCCACGAGCAAAAGGTAGGCTGCCGGGGGCAAGGCAAGCCGCTGTATGGTGAGCTGACTCGGCGGGATGCCACAGCAGGGGGAGACAAGCAGACACAGAAGAACGCAAAAGCAAAAATGAACACAACAAAAACAAGCAGCAAGGGGGTGATATATAAATAAATAAATAAATCTTTAAAAAAAATAAAAATAATAAGAATAAACAGACAATCTATAGAGGGTCTCCAATGCTACATTACAAATTATAAATCCCTATAATAAAGAGTCACTTTGATAAATTTTTTTAAAGGGTGGGGGGGAGCACCTTTAAAATGATTTGTGAACTGATCAAAATAGTCCATTTGTTGCAGAATTCAGAACAACCATTTCCTAGTCCATGTCTATAATAGATAATGCTTGGAGGCATTTGATTTCCTTTTCCCAGCAAGTATTCTTAGCCTTCATTCACAGTCTGGGGAAGGATGAGATATAAATGAGAGCCTGAAGTTAAGACTGGAAAGATCTGTGGCTTCTTATTGAGAAGGACATAATTTAATCACTTTTATATTATAACTGCTGCTCTAAGCCCATCATATGATATCATTTTGATTATGCAAATAACCAAAGATGGCTAAAAAAACATGTCCAAATCAAATGAAAACAAGGAAAAGTCTTCACCTTTCACCTAATTTTCTCCTTTCTTTCAATTTTGTTTTGCTAATTATTTTTCTTATTACCTCATTTAATTCTCATACCAATACATTTTGCAAACATTCTTAAATAAACAAGGAGAAAATTGAGATTTAAAGAGGTGAACAAACACAGAGGCTGGGGTAACACAGAGCATGGAGTCTGCCAAGTTCTGCCAAGGCCTGTCTTTACCCCATGCCCCACTGCACCACCACCACCCCTCCCTACTGAAGCTTTCAGCTTCAAGAAACATTTTCTTGGAAGAGGGAATACCTAACACTCTCTTGCCACCCCAGTGGATAACCTACCCAAAAAAAAAGAGACAGCACCACCATGTGAAAGAGCTTTACTTTCACTTTACCAGCTGCTACTTTCTCATCTCGGTTCACTGGGCCAGGTGGAAGAGCAAAAAGAAGCCATGCTGCTATTACTGGATGTCTCCAATCACCAGCTTTTAATGCTTGCAGTGGCTTGTTCCCAGAGGCTGCTCCCCAAAAATCCAGAGAATGAGAATGCAGGGTACCTTGAGGAAGCCATCTGCAATGTTTTACTCCAGTGATCACTAATTCTAGCAACCCAGGCTAAACTGCAGATCAAGCCAAAAAAAAAAAGAACTTTCTCTCAACCCAATGGCTTTTTAAACAATAAAAACTCCTTTAAATGTCTTAAGATAAAGTACTACATCATTTCAAGCAACCACAAAAACAAAATTGAAACAATTTTGAACAACTAAATTTCAATAAAAGAGGTTAAGTAACTCACATGTTGTTTGGGGGGTGGGTAGGGATTAATGATCCGTTGTCAAAATTCCCTTAACAAAAATGTGATTATGACAGCATCTTTCCAAAACAGTGAAGGGGTCAAAGATAAACCATCACCCCGCCACAGAAGGTCAGAAGAGTTTTAGAGCTGAGTTTATCCTGAGCAAAAGAATGAAAGTAAGGCCAATTTATGGGTGTTTATGTCTCATTCATTTGACTCACATCATATTTTTTCTATGATAACAACCTCCTACAACAATGTTCATACAATATCAGAATTTCCTCCACAGCCAGTAAGACATACCAGTAACTGCAACAACTGCATGTTTACATAAGCTAACAAGTCCCAAATACAGGTTTCATTGAATGCTCATATACTTGGATCATTTGAGGACTTTGGAAGTACAAAGCTTACAATTTACTAATACAAAACATTAATATACTGGCATTGGTACCAAAATGTGTTCTTAAAAATAAAGAACCAGCATTAGGCACATAAGTATTAGCGAAAGGCAATACTTTGATTAAAAAATTGGTCTACGACCCTGAATTTTTTTATATCAAAGTAGACATAATTACAGTGAACAACCTATTTTGTTAATAGTCTAGTATGGATTAATAGCAAAAATTAAGAGACCAAGTGAAAGAATTGTTTTTTAGGGAAAAAAAATCACATCTTAAATATATCGTTTCATGTTTGCTTTAATAAAAATTTCTCAGACAAAATACATAAGAGTCTCTCACATCAACACAGTATCAGTCAGGATCCCAGCAGAAAACAGATGGAAGATTCAACAATTGGAATAATTTGAGAAAAATTCAATATAAGGACTAAATAGTATAGGTAGGATATAGAGAAACCACAGAGGATAGCATAGTACCGTAGGATTGGAACAGCACAGTTCTCACTAAATCTATGCCCAAAAGAACAAGAGAGGGGAGCAGTTACCAGAATTTAAGAGGAGAGAGTCCTGCAGAGGATGACTGAGACACCCGGAAAGAGGTTCCAGGACTGGGACCTCACTCTCATTCGCCCTCCAATTTCCTGCCTGTGCTCCCCCTGAAGCCAATCAGAAATCAGAGGCAATGTTGTGGCCCATATAAATCAGAAAGACAGGCAGACAGCAGGATAGAGATTGTGCTAAGTAGACCCCTGGGGCACAAACCAAAGCTATGCAGCAGAAACACTATTCAATATATTAAACTAGCCCATTCCTTCTGTCACAATAGATTAAAACAAACTTCCTCTTTCCTCCTTTATGTTCTAATTCTGCATTAAAGCATATAAAATCACAGCTCACATTTTCCAAAAAAGGACAAAGCCAACAGCTATTTCAAAGAAGATTCTGGATAACCATATCTGAGCTTTATGAGAAGTTAAAACACTGTCCTGCCTAAGGCATCTGAGAAAGACGTGCTGACAAATGTTCAAAAAAATTTACCACGAAAGGAAGGTATTGTAAGTACCAGTCTCTTCTCAGATTCCTGCTCTTTTTCCATGAAAAATGAAAACTGATGTGCTTGAAGACAAAATGGCCTCCCTTTGATTTCCTGCATCCCTTTTACCAAAAAAGACAATTATGGATTATGTAGTCACTGAAGTAATGAACAAAACAAATATACAAACAAAAAAGAGATAAAGAACCACTTGATGAAGTTATATGAAAATATTATTCTTTGCCCATTCATTACAAGATAGCACATTTCAGGGGACAAGCAACACAAACACTTAGAAGAAATCGCCTACAATATTTGGTTATTCTGACTATGTTCTGTCTCCAGATGGACCCTTAGCAAAAAAAAAAACGGAATACAATTCACTAGCAATGTGTGTTGATATTAAACTGCATTTATTACTGACCACAAAGATTCTAACTACTCTAGTAACATAATCACTCAAAAGAACTTAAGGTCAGTATAAAGGATTCAGCACCTCAAAAGAAAATGCATTCAAATAAAAACTACAAATATGAATCATTAGCACAACTCTGGGTTACACAGGTCAGAAAAAGAGAGTCACATGCAGCACCATGGTGACATCTTATAATTTTTTTTAAAAGGAGAAAGCTATCTATAGGACATTATTTTTTAAGATTTTAAAAATGTGTCTAGGGGCTGATCAAATGCTGTATATATGATAATAAATGAGCTATCCTATAACCATAATTTTGGTCTTCAAGTGGAGGTAGGGGGAAAGTGAACACTTTCCAAACCCCAATAAAACAATATTAAATCGGCTTGTCATATAAATAGCCATATAACAGACTGATTTCAAAAGAAGAAAAGTTACACCTGAGGAGAATCTAAAGAATATAAAAGAACAAGAAATGAGGGGATTTACTGAAAAATCATCTAATGACATTGCCTTTTAAGTTGACAGACACATCATTTTGGAAATATATCTAACATGCCAGCCATTTCCGTAACTAATGCACAACCCAAGTGGACTGAACCAGGGAGAGGGAGCCAAGCATCCCATCTCTGATTTCTGGCTGAGGTTCGATTGTTACTGACAGTGAACAGTGCTTTCTGACATTTTAAATTTATCTCTTCTGGAAATGTTGTAAGCTTGTTCGTTGAAGATGTTAGGTTGACAATTCCCAGGATCTCTACCTCTTCTTTTAATGGAATTTGGGAGCTTTAGTTTGATAAATATAATAAGGAACTTGTAAGGAATAGTGGAAGAGAGTCATCTTATGACTATAACTATAACTATGACAGTACTAACCACATGCCCTGGACAAAGGCAAAGAGCACTCTTTCAAAGTGAAAGGAATTGGAAATGTTCAGTATTAGTTATAAAACAAAAAATAATGGTGGGGAATGGATATAAATTCTTAAAACTATATCAGCCTCAGCTAATATATGAGCTAAACTGTAGAAAGTTAAAGTTTGCTTTCTTTATTCTGTCACTGTAACCTTCATTCACTCATTCTTTCACTAAATATTTCTTGAGCACATCCTATATGCAAGTTACAGTGCTAGGTACTGCATTTACAGGAGGGAACAAGACAGGTAAAAAACACTGCTTTCATAGACCTTACATTCAAGTTGGGGAGAGGAGAAGCATACAGAAACACAATAATAAAGCAAAATAAAGGGTATGTAAAATGATACATGCTATGGAGAAAAATAATACTAGGAAAGGAGAATAGGCATTGTGGGGAGGGCTCCAATTTAAATTAAGGAAGGCTTCAGTGAGAAGATGACATTTGAGCAAATACTTCAAGGCAGTGAGGGAGGAAGCCATGTAGATACTACATTTCAGTCAAAGGGATCATGAGAAGTATGTCACTGGTGTGTTGGACCTGGGTGAGCAAGGAGCAGAGTGGTGGGAAATGAAGTCAGAGAGGTGAGGAAGGGGAAAGGGAGGGATCATGGACCATGGACCATCTCTACACACCATGGTAAGTACTTTAAATTCTAATCTAATCTAATACACCAACTACAAGCTATGGACTATAGATAGCAGTAATATGATGTTCTTTCATCATTTGTAACAACTGTGTCATAACAGTGTAAACTGTTGGTGGTGGGGCAATGTATGGGAATCCTGTATGGTATGCATGATTGTTCTTTAAAAATTTGAAATAAAAAAAAAAGTTTTATAAAAGCATCTGGAACATTAAAAAAAAATTCTAATCTGAGTGAGATGGGAAGGGAAGGAAGGAGGATTTTGATACCATCTGATTAATGGTATCACTCTAGAAAATGAATAAAGAATTGTTAATAGTACAATTATAAGAATGTTCTTTCATGAACTGTAACAAATGTACCACATTAGGTTGGTATATAGGAACTCTATATTCTATGCATGATTTTTCTGTAAACTTACAATTTCTCTAATTAAAAAAAAAAAATACACAGCAGGAGGACAAGGGCAGAAGCAGGGAGACTTTTAGAGTTGGGATCATTCAGACCATTGGTAACAGCATTTGGACCAGTACTATTGGTGAGTATGGTCAGAAATGATGCTTCCACAAAGATTTGGAAGATGATCCAACAGAATTGTGGGGAGACTGGTGGCATGATTAAAGAGAGACACAGCAATGAAAACTCCCAAATGTGGGGCCTAAGCAATAGAGGAATGGAGTTGCCATGAGATGAAATGGAGAAGCCAGAGACTGTAGCTGCTGGACTTGCTAAGTTTGAGAAACCTACTAAATATCCAAGAGCAGATGCCACATAATCAGCTGGATTATGTGGCTGGAGTATGTGGATTTAGAGGAAAAATCCAGGCTGGGAATTTAAACTTAGTACTCATCAGCATGGGGGAAATTATTAATGCGGTTAAGATTCAATGTGACCACAAGGGAGTGAGAGTATACAGAAAGAAGCCTAAGGATGGATCCTTAGAACTCTCCAAGGTTATGATGTCAAAAAGATAAAGAGGACTCAACAACAACAACAACAACAAAAAAAAAAGAGGTTGTTTGCAAATCTTTGGAAATGAACAGAAATGGTAAAAGCATATCATAGTATTTATAACTAGCAGAGTTATTATATGGGTATGACAGTGTTTAAAAGGGAAAGTCCAAGGCCACGTATTTTACTAGAATGAAAGCTAAAAACCTAACATGGGGCTATATAACATAGTGAAACCTCATGTGAAATGCAAATATGGGTAATATTGTATATATAATAATGTTTTACAAAATATAAATACAAATAAACTAGAGAGAAGGAAATAGAATAAAAGTTACGCTTGGGAACCAGCTGTGGCTCAATTGGTAGGGCTCTGGTTTACCACATGGGAGGCCCGAGTTCGGTTCCTGGGGCCTCCTTGAGAAGGCAAGCTGCCGCGAGCAGGCAAGCTGCCACCGCCACAAGCAGGCAAGTCGCCGCATGGTGAGCTGACTCGGCGGGATGCTGCACCAGGGGGAGACAAGCAGACACAGGAAAACACAAAAGCAAGATGAACACAGCAAGCACAAGCAGCAAGGGGGGGATATATAAATTAAAATTAAAAATAAATAAATCTTTTTTTAAAAAGTTATGCTTCAAGGGAAACAGAGAGATTGAGACGTAATGAGTTATTCTTTGTCTGTTTTTTTGTTGTTACTATTATTCTTGAAATAATGAAAATACTCTAATAATGCTGAAGTGATGAATGTACAACTATGTGATTATACTAAATACTACTGACTGTACACTTTGGATGGATTTATGCTTTATTAATATTTATCAATATTGTTTATTTTAAAAAAAAAGAGGGAGCAGATGTGGCTCAAGTAGTTGGGCAACTGCTTCCCTTATGGGAGGTCCTGGGTTTGGTTCTCAGTGTCTCCTAAAAACAAAATAAACAAGAAGCAAATGAACAGAAAAAAGAAAACCTCAGACAGCCGATGTGGCTTAGTGGTTGAGCACCAGCTTCCCACTTACAAAGTCCCCGGGTTCAATCCCCAGTCCCAGTACCTCAAAAAAAAAAGAGAGAGAGAGAGAGATTGACAAGGAATGATCAGTAAGACAGGAGAAAATCAGTAATGTGTGGTGCCCCAGAAGCCAAGGAAAGAAGAATCAGGCAGAGGTGGGGGGCAGAGAGGTGGAAAGAACTATACCAAATGCTGTTAATAGATAAGAAAGAAAAAATAATACAACTAAGCAATACTTCAGCACCAGACAGTTCTAATTGCATGGAAGAAAACAGAGTAATAAAGAAGAGAGAATAGGGGGAAAATGAATTAAACACCAAGAATAGACAATTCTTCTGAAGAATATTACTAAAAAGGGAAGCAAAGAAAAGTATCATAGGTAAAGCAGAAAGAGAAAAGCAGGGAGAGCACTGGATTAAACAAGATGGCATTTTTTTTTATTTTTGTTTTTAGGAGGTACCAGGCATTGAACCCACGACCTCATCATATATGCGAAGCTGGCACTCAACCACTGAGCTACACCCACTCCCCAAGATGGCAGTTTTGATAGGTGAGTATGACTAAGGGAGAAAGGGGCAAGGTGGTAGACAAGGGAGTAATTACAATGATGGATCATGGAATAGAAACTGGGTAAAAAGAAGCGAGAGATAGACTGGAGTGAGCGACCATGAAAAGCAGTTTTGATGGATTTCAGGTCCTGCTGGAATCCAGGAAGTGTTGGAGTTGGGATAATAGAGGGAATGAACTGGAAAGATGAAGTGTTAGAGGGGGATGCCTGAAGGTGGGCATATGAAGAAGGCACATGTGGTAAGATCATAAGACTGATTAATGGAGGTAGGGTGTGGTCAAGGTCTCTAGAGGTCAAAGCAGAAGCTGCCCAGTGATTTCCTCAGGCCCAACTGTTAAAGAATTTGCTACCTCCCTTTCTGAATACCTCCACCAATGCAATGCATTTCATGCCTAATGTATCACATTTTCCAAACCAATGAAAATAATTGACATCATTATAAATGATATGTAACCCTATTAGCACTTACATTTAAAAAAAAAAAAAATTCCCGGTCACCTAAGAAATCTCTAACTGGAGAAATGTGAATAGGAGACTCCCCCCTCACAGAGCTTTACTTCATTTCCCAAATATCAGATAAAAAATAAAATTAAAATAATCAAGGAGACAAGGATGTTTCCACTGTAATCTGCATTCACTTGGCAATTTATGAGACATGGGAAAATTCGGTGCTGTTATTCTGAATGTGGCTTGGCCAAAATGGAAAATATTCAAAGGTGATCAAGATTTTTTTTAAAATAAGAACGTGTACTTTAGAAGACACAGTCCTCTTAGTAAGTATTTAATATTTAATGCTTAAAATAGAAATGAAATGAAATATCCTGCTAAAAGCTCTCTGTGGGCCAGACCTGGTTTTATACATATTTTATTCCCAAGCAGAAATTATCTTGCATGTAACTGAATTCAGTAAAAATAGATTTACTGGATAAATGTAAAAGAAGTCATCTTGTCAAAAGAATTAGCCAACAACAACAAAAACAGTCATTAAAATTACAAATTTACCTATTGCTTTTTTCACCATTTTCTTTTATAAAGAGTTTATTTTGAACCTCTTCTGATACAGAATAAAAAGGTCCAAATTCCTTGAAATAACATTCAAGGCATGTCCTAGCACCACCCTTCATTCTAAATGTACTCCACCCCATCACACACACCAAGACAATTGTCAAAAACAACCTACCACATTCTTCCTTCCAGGACTTTACCAAGCTGCCAATGCCCTCTTCCAGGCATGCATTTGAAAACCACCAATGTGTGTAAAATCCCCACACCTCTTCACCAGCTAAAATACCAGGTCTCATAAAAACTTTTTCAGATTCCCAAATTACCTTGTACCTTATTTACAGCATCAGGATAAA
>PVKH010045212.1:0-10527 GCA_004027955.1 Chaetophractus vellerosus | reverse complement strand
TATTATTTAAAATTAGATGTACATAGTAGCCATGTAACTAAAGAACATAAATTTATTAAGGATATAAAAATGGGGAAGGAGGAGAAAAATTTGTTGCTTTCATATGCTAAGAATTTATACATGGATACCCCAGATTGATAAACTGAAAATCCACTATAAATGATAACTGATTGAAGCTATATAGCAGAATACAAAATAAATATAGACAAATTCTGTAATTTTCTATGTCAAAAAATATAACAACCAATTAGAAGAGATAGTGGTAGAAAAGAACTTGTTTATAGTAACAACCAAAACGATAAACTCTTTTAGAATAAATATAACCTGAAATATGTTAGGTCCATCTGAAGAAGGTTATAATGTACTCTGGAAGAACCACAGAAATATTTAAACAAAATGAAATGAGTATAATGTTTCTGTACAGTATAATTCAACATCAAAACAACGTGAATTCCCTTTAAATTAATGTCTATCTATTATCTATCTGTTTATCTATCTGTCTATTTATTTAATTTCAATAATGCAATCCCTTTAAATGTTAGAATTTTGCCTGTACAAGCAATAATATCTTTCTTGTGGAAATTAATGTTAAAAACAAACACTTATTGGGCACTATTTGCCAGATACCATTTGAATCCCTTAAATATATTCATTTATTCATTTATCAACCCTCCGAGGTAGGTAATATTACTTTCTGAATTTTTTCAGATTAGGAAACCTATTACGTTACTTGTGTAAGTTTTCACAACTGCAGGAGCTAGACTTTGACTTCAGACAGTGTGAATACAGAGTCAACACCCTTAAAAAATACAGTATAAAAATATCCAGGAAACTGAAAAATATGAGCAATGAATGGAGACTTGCTCAACCCAATGCAAAACATATTTTAAAGTTTCAATAAATAAAATAATGCAATATTGACAAATGCCTAATAAATGGACAGAATTAATATCTAGATATAGAAACACTAAAATATTCACTATATGCCAATAATGACAACTCAATTCAATGAGATAAAATTTCTTATTCAATATTTGTGTTTCTTCATAGTTAAGTTACCATCTGAATATGAAAAAATAATTTTATTCAGAACCCAGATATCACATTTACTTAAATAGCAAATAGTACAAAGACATAATTTTATACTACTTACAATTTAAAGACAATGGGTATGGCACAGAAGACCATAAGTGAAGTTTAAACACAAAATGCCAAGCTGAAAAATATTTCACAACTCATATCAAAGAAAAAAGGCTAGCTCTCTGATTAAACAAGTAGCCCCTATAAATTAATTTAAAAAATGACATAATAAAAAATAGTATAAGGGTATGGAAAGGCAGTTCATAGAAACTCTCAAATATAAGAAAATATCCTTACTGTCACATATGAAGAGAACAATGGTAATTAAAATAGCACTTTATTTTAACCTAACAGATTGGCAAAGAGCTAAACGTTTGATTAAACTCTGTTTGGATGATTCTGCTCATTTATTATTGATGGCTATGTGAATTGTTAAAACATATATATAGCATTTTGGCCATATCTACTAATATATATATATGTGTGTGTGTATCCTTGTTTAACAATTCAAATTCTGAGCATTTTTACAACATGTATAGTTGAACAAATTTAAATTATGTATCTACAATTTTCTGAGTGCATCACTGTCAGAAATTGTTGGAAAAGATCGGAAGCAATACAAACACCCATCAATAAGGAAACAGATAGATAAATCATGCTGCCTCCATGCAACTGGATACTATGAACTTAGAAAAGAGAAAGCTTTCATGTGTCAATAGGGAACGTTTGCCAAGATAAAGTGCTAAGTGTAAAATTGAGGTTTCGAAAAATGTGTAGATTGTCCTATCTCTATATAAAAGCAAGGAGTTGAAGGAAAAACATATATTTGTATCTGATTTGTATATGATTGTATATGATTTAAAACCCTCTTTGGGAAAATCATTAAAATTTAATACAATTCATTTCTTCTGCATACCAACTGGGGGAATAGAATCAGCTATGGGAGAGAGATATCTTTGCAAATGAAGTTAGTATATATGATGGAGTGAAAACGTTCCTCTTTTTAACAGTTAATTTACCTGAAAGTAACTATGAGTAAAATAAGGAATCTTAAGATTTCAGTAAAGGAGAACACAATGTCTGAAGGAAAATAAAATTATAAATTATTTTACAGAGGAACAATAAAGGGATACTTTTACTATGAGTGTTTGGCTCCATAACATTATTTTATATATTACCTTTGATAAATAAATCAAAGATTCATTTCTTTTGACTAGCTTTCATCAATGCATATTGTTTTTTTACCCTTAATGTGATGACAGTAATAATGTCCTATCATGAATAATCCCCTTGTAAATTTGGTTTTGTTAAGGAACAGTTCTTCACTGCATAGTTTAGGAAAATAGGAAGGGGAAGCAAACAAACAAACAAACTACCCATTATATCAGACTAAAATGAAGAGAAAGACAAAGGAGAAGGTAGAACCAAAATAAAATCACAAAGTATGTAGATTTCCTTTCTCACCCATCTGGCAGGAGGACCAAAGTAGATAATAAAATAAAGACACATTGTAAATGGTGCACTGTGAATTACAATGCTGGACTAATTAAATTAGTCACAGTGAAATTCAGTGGCCTTTCTTTTCTGAAATATAAGCTAATGATGGTACTTAAATAACTACCAAGATGTCAACTCTTCAAGAAAAATATTTAGTTTTCTGTTTTCAAATGACAGTACATTTCAAAATAAGAAGCATAAGATAGTATATATACATTGAAGGTTTTGGGTGAAAAGCATGCTGATTTATAAGTATTGCAAAATATATTACAAGTTGCATAAACTATCTAGGCAAATGTTTCCAAATGATATATACGGCAAATTTCTAACAATCTCTCCAACTGCTGTCCTGATCTTAAATATTTTGTTCCAATGTTCCCATAAATTACCAACTGTTCCAGAAATAAACTTTTTGTATGATTTTTTCCCAGAAGAAATGACACAAATTTCACTTGGTTTGGAAATTATACCCATCATAGCCCTATATATGCTAAGTGTGTGTGTGTGTGTTATCTTACTCAACTGAAGAGTAAAGTGACTTTGGTTATTTTATTACTTTTTTATAAATATGGGAGCCTTGCCACTTAATGATATTATTTGTAACTTTAAAGTGCATCTTATTAAAGAAGTTAGACATTTGAGATGAGAAGTTTGGGATATAAACAGATAATGATATGATCTTAGCAAATGTAACCTGTAACCCACAGCTAGGCATCAAGGGAGGCTGACAAGTCAAGTCATAAACAAGAGATCAGCAGCAGAAAGCAATCAGATTCAGGAACAGGAGTCAAATGGTTTTGAAGGTGATTTTATTTGTTAACTTATGACAGCATCATAGGAAAGACCATGCTTTCATTAGAATGGATTTTCAATGAAGAGCTCCTATGCTGGGCAGTTATATGAACTGATTATTTAGTGTCATATATATGCATACACATTTATGGTTAGAACTGAATATTTGTAGTTTAAATAATTGTATATTTTAAAATTGCATATCAAATGGGAATACACTAAATTAACATTGGAATAACAACTGGTCTAACACATGTAATGTCAGGACTTCGAAACAAATGAGGAAGATAAGCTATAGATTCAGGGGAATAGGGGAGTACTTACCTGAGCGCTTTAGTCAAGCACTTCTAGAAAAAATGGGGTCAGTTTCTTACCTATATGGGTTTCTTTAGTACTTCAAACATTTATACTTAAAGCGATCCTTAGTAAACTACATGTAGCTGATTTTTGAAAAGTTGTTTAATTGCCAGCTATTATTTTTATTCCATAATTCACTACAAATATTTGACATACTAATAGGTTACAAAAACATTGTTTAATATTGAAAAATGAAAGAATTAATAGGAAACCATAATTGCTTTTAAGTAGCTCATTCATAATATAATTTTTTGCTTTTTTTGTTTGTCGGTTTGTTTTGTTTTTCAATAAGCTCTAGAATTAAAACAGCTTTCCCAGGTGTTGTTAGGTTGTGATATTCCCTGATTGGATATACTAGGTCAAAATCTCTTTTATTATCTGAATTTTATACTACAGTATCTAAAGTGGAAATAGTAGCAAATCTTAAAATAATCTTCACTAAATATTCATTGAGATGTACATTGCAACACACAATCCTCTAAAACATTCCTGGAGTAGGTTTTTTTGGCTCTTATATGATCGATATAGCCTAATGTCCTACATAAATAAGCTGTAATAACAAATCAAACAAACAAAAAATGTTTTATTTTTATTAATTTTGTCCTCTTTAAGATGATCATATTATTTATAGTACATGTTCTAATAATTCAAAAATATCAATGTAATGCCTACTATAAACAATAGGTTATTCTGCTCCTATACAGATAAAATTAAAAATATAGATAATGACTTTTTTAGGAACTTGCATATTATTGGATGTCAGGAGACAATATTACTGTCAGTGCTCAGTGTGAGTTCTCATTCTATGTCACTTAGCTGAAGCTGGGTAGTTTCTGTTCCATTTAGATAAGTTTCCAGTTTGATGCTGTGACTGGCACTACCCAAGTGTGACTTTATTATTTATATCATTTGCTTTTTCTTTGATAGCCCTGAGCTTGCACTCTCTGATAAAATATGTCTGTAAACATTGATAATTCAAGGGAGAATGTGATATTCACTAGGAGGTTTCCAGGTAAACCACGTGAGAGTTTTAGGAAGGAGGTTACTGCTTGAAATATCAGGAAAGGTTCTATTGAAAATGTGGTACATGTGCAGAGTGAATTGCGTTTTTGTTTGCATTGCAAGTACAACTTTGATGTCCTCACACTTTCTTTAAGACACTACCCATATTATCAATTGGACACTGCTCAATTATTAATTGAACAATAACCCTGAGTCACTGAGAGCTCAGCAATAAAACCAAATATTGTTCCCTCCCTCATGGAGCTTTTAGTTCATCATCAAAGACGTTCATTAAATGAGTAATTTCATATGGAAGACTAATAGCAAAGGGGAAACACAGTGTGCTATAATACTGTAATGCTCCTTTAGGAAGCAACATTTCAGGAAGGCTTTACATTTCATAGTCACTGGAAACAGGGAATTCATAAGTATTCTAAAAAGAGTTGAAATCATTTTCTCAAGTGCTTCACAGTAGAGCTGAAATAAGTCTCTTGGAAAAATATAATTTTGAGACTTGTTCAAATTCTGATAGTCCACTGACTTTATAATCATGAGTAATTAAGCATATAGATAGTAAAATGATTCTTTCATGGATCTTTTCTCATAAAAGGAAGATTTTAAAAGTAAATATGTCTATATTACTTTTTGGTTACAGTGTTTATCCCCGTAGGATAATCTGTCACTACTTTTTTCTCTTTAAGCAGATACTCTAAAAGTCTGCTAAAATTTTACTGTACCTCAGATACTCTTCGCTCCAGCAGCAATCTTCAGGGACATAAAATTTTCTACAGCATAATCTCAGTGGCCTCAAATGTTTTCACAAACTGATGTATGTGATACCGGAAAACAGTTGAAAATAACATGATTGTACTGATGTCTAGTAAAGATGAAGAGAAATATAGTTTCCTATATCATGGATCTGAGAATAACAAATGCTTTACTCCTGGTATTTTATCAATGAAATATTTTATCTGTTTTCATTTATCTTCTCTTCTTTATACCTGTACTATAGGGATAACATGGGAAGTTTATGAAAATTTATTTGATTCTAGAAAATCCATGCAAATAATTATAAATTAGGTAAATATTAATAATAGTCAATGCTGCTTGTCAGCATATCTGAATCTCAAAAATATATTGCTACTTCTAATAAGAATGTGTGATATCCAAGGCACAATCTTACCCTTTCTTCAAAAGTTCACAAGCAGCACATGGTTCTTGCACAGTTTCAATCAGAGAACAGATAAGTTAAATATTTGAAGTGCTTTAGCCTGTTCTTCACACATTTATACATACACATACTTGTCTTCATTGCATCAGCTAGCAAAGAAATATATTTATGTGGAACAAATGTGGATTCTATGAAAATATCCATTTAAAAACTTAAGTTTTGGTAATATCAAATAAGAAGATGGTGCACTCAATAAATAAAGAAGAATGTTGCCTAGGAAACAATTGATGACCTCTCATACATATCTTCCCAGATCCTGGTCCGGATGATCAAACTTTAAAATTATGTATTCCCGTTTACCAGGGTCTCAAATTTAACAGCACTCATGTAACTGGCTTGCACTTTCAAAGCACATGAGAAAAATAAAGCCATAATAGGAATCCATTAGCTAAATATGAGAAGCCACACTACTGTACAATGAACTAGGTAATATAATGCCACTTTCTTATCCATTGGCAAGTTACCTGAGACTACAAATTACCTAAAGCTGCTGGTTGAATAAGGAGTAAATGAAATGACGCTTGTATAATTTCAATGCTTAAAGACATAAAGCTTTGGTAATCTAGTATGTCCACTTCTCACAGGACTAGGTGCTAACTTTGTCCTGAGATGACAAACACTTCAATCCATGGTGTTTAGATGGGTATTACCAAGGTTTGCATCTGTGCTTCTTTGCTTGTAAATAGTCCAATTTCACCTCAAAACCTTCTTACTGATTTATCTAGTCTTTCTTTAGCACTTTTTTTGTCTATAATATAGTTGCAAGCAATTTTAGTACCATGGTAACCATTTGGTTTCTTAGAGTACTTTTGCACATTTGGGGTCACATTTCTGATTAGTTGATTTCATAAAATGCTTATATGACAATCTTATATCATGCATAGCAGCAATCTACAGGAACATGAATAATCTAAACTCATCATATTTGAAATTGAGGCTTTCTCCATCAATAATAATCTGCTCATTTTTAAATGAATTTTATGTAAAAATTTACATAAATTCCAATTTACTCCAAAATGTACACTCTCTTAACCCACTGTTTTAGCCTATGTTGCTAAAAGCAATATATCAGAAATGGATTGCCTTTTACAATGGCAACTTATTAGCCTACAAGTTTACAGTTGTAAGGCTGAGAAAAATGTCTAAATCAAAGTATCATTGGGCAATGCTTTCTCCCAAGACTGGCTGCTGGCAATCCTGGACTCCTGTCATATGGCAAGGCACATGGCAGCCTCTGCTGTGCTCTTCTTTCTCCTCCTATCTTCCATGACTTTCAGCTTCCTGCTTTTGTGGCTCTTTCTTCTTCTGTTGCTTTTTTTCTGTTTTTCTCTCTGTATGTTCAACCTGTTTAAAAAGGACTCCAGTAGGAATATTAAGACTCACCCTGGATGATGCCTTAATTGAAGTAATCTACTGAAAAAGCCCTTAACAGAAGTAACCAAATCAAAAGTTCCCATCCACAATAGGTTCACACCCACAGGAATGGACCAGATTTCACTATATGATTTTCTATATAACCAACTAACACACTCACAAAGCAACATCTCCCCTTTCCATCCATCTCCTGGGAACCTCTAACTTATTTCTGGTCTCTATGAATTTTCTATTTCTAGATATTTCATATAAGTGAAATCATACCATACTTGCCCTTATGTGCCTTGCTAAATCACTTACCACGATGTTTTTAAGGTCCACCAATGTTGTAGCACAACTCTGAACTTCATTCCTTTTAATAGCTAAATAATATTCCACTTTGTTCTTATTTTCTTCAGATATATATCCAGGAATAGAATTGCCAGGTTATATGGCAACCCTATAATTTAATATTTTGAAGAAGCAACCTAATGCTTTACACAGTGGTTGTGCCATTTTCTGTTCCCAACAACAATGCACTAGAGTTCCTATTTATCTGTATTCTCTCCAACATTTGCTAGTTTCTGTTTTTTTTTTAATTTTTAATTTTTAAAGTTTTAATTTTTTTATATATCTATATATATTTTTAGGATACATTAATTACATAAATGTTACACAGAAATTCCAGGAGTACCCATATGCCACCCCCCCACACCTCCCACAACCCCCCACATACACATCCCTCATCAGTGTGGCATAACGCCTGTGATAGATATACACATTTGGGGCTTTGTCATCAAGCATAGATCACAGTTCAGACTGTAGACGACCCTCTCTCCCATACAGTTCCACATGCTACATGATGATACAAAATGGCCTACATCCTCCATTGCAACATCACCCACGACAATTCCCAAGTCCCAAAAAACCCCTGCATTACAATTGCCCTTCCCGCTGTTTGTTTTTGTTTGTTTGTTTGTTTTCAAATAAACAATCATCCTTGTGCTTGTTAAGTATTATATCATGTGGTTTGATGCTTACCTGCTCTTACATTAGAGTATGCTCTAGTATACACTTCAAAATTTTAATTCCAAAAAATTGATATTTATGTACATTGAGACAACAATTCATAAGGTCTGACATAACCTGATCAGTAAGTAACCCTTAGAACAGCCTTTTCTAATAGATTATAATGTGAACCACATAAGTGATTTTGAATTTTCTACTAGCCACAGTAATTTAATAAAACTAGTAGTTTGATAAAATTAACAAGTTAATTTAATTATATATTTTATTTAATCAGAGTATTTAAAATAATATCACTTCAACACTTAATAATTGATATAAAAATGTAATGATACATTTAAAATTTTTCATGCAAGTATTGAAAATCTGTTGTGTTTTTCATGGTTATAATAGTCTATTTCTATTCAGTCCAAAACCATTCCAAGTATTCAGAACCCACATGTGGTTATTGGTGATGGGGAAATATAACTAAACAAAATCTTCTCCCAACCCAGAAAACCTCTCCACAAAGGTAGAAGAGAAAGGAAAACAATTTTACTATTGAACAAGCATTAAACTAGAATGTGCTGTATTACAGGCAATCCACAAAGAGATTTCAGGGTAAGCAAATTACACACAAATTTTCAAGGTATGTCCACTGTAGGCTCAGAATTTGGGACTAGGATTCCCAAGGAAGTTATGCTACTCTCTTCCCAGGAAACTGGTAGATAATAGGGATATCTTCCTTGATTACAATCCAAATAAAAGAATTCTTTCCTTGAGGAGAACTTGTGTGGTGAAATTTGCAAAAGTGTTATTCAACTTTTTGCATCTTAAATGTATATAAATTATAAATGTGCAAAGCAAAGGAGAACTTGAAACTACAGGTTTTCTAAAATAAATACAGAGAGATGGGACATTGGAGGAAGTCTGTTCCCGTATGTACAACAGAGAGAATTAGGCCCTTTATTCTTATTTTAAATATGTATTTGACCTTAAAGTGGCTACCATACTGGTCAGTGCAGGTTTAGAAATTTAAAAAAGGGCCTTAATCCACAAACTTGAAAATTTTCATGGCTAATGACTGCAGCTCTTTTATAATGGTTTATATATTTCTTTTTATATTTGAAGATTAAATGGCTACTTAAGATTTTTGATAATTTGACAGATTTACCATATAATATCATCTTTCAATAAATGAGAAATCATTCACTTCTATTTAACACTATCACCACTCTTATTAAAGACTCTTCTTTTTTTAAATTATGCTGGACAATATAATGCAAAAGACTATAAATGTACTTGAATTAATATATGTGGACAGTGTTTATTATTCATACCTTACTTTAATATTTAAATAAGTGTAATAGAATTAACTGATATAAGTATTTCAGCTGTAGATTTTAGAGTTACTGCAAAGATATTGCAAATACTCATTTTTAACGGTTCAGTTAGGTACTTGTGACATTTCGTTAATTAAATGACATTGTGAAGAGAAGAATTTTTTTTCCTGCCAAGAAATCTTAGCTTAGGGTCATTTTTGAAATAAAAGTTTAGGAAGAACATGTAACCTAAATTTATATTCAAGACACTCTACTCAATTTTCTCTAAGACCTTTATACTGTCCTCTGATAATAGAAACAGATTTTTAAAATGTCTTTATTTTACTTTAGGCAATGATCAACATCACGAAATTCTGTTAAACTCTTAGATGGCATGTGGACAAAGATTTCTGATTTGGATAACATGTGGTTTAGATGAAGTTACATTTTGTTGGAAAAATAAATTGTTGTAATAAATTCAATATCTAGTATTATTTAGTTGGAAAGACAAATTTTATTTGGCATTAATTTTTCAAGTTAATAAAAAACACTTCTCTTCTACATTGATTTTATACTATATGTCT
The DNA here is from genome assembly GCA_004027955.1 of Chaetophractus vellerosus. Lineage (NCBI taxonomy): Eukaryota > Metazoa > Chordata > Mammalia > Cingulata > Chlamyphoridae > Chaetophractus > Chaetophractus vellerosus. The sequence goes on along the minus strand of PVKH010045212.1, from coordinate 304 downwards.
AATATTTTACTAATACTACTAGTCTTTGAACTTCTTCAAAGCAATGACCCATGCTTTATGTGTATTTAAATAACTGGCAAGTCTACTTAGCAAAGTGCCTTTTACATTATACACTTTCATTAATGTGTAAAAAAATAAATGAAGCAGGACAGGTACTATACCTAAATTATGAATTTATAAAATCATTTTATAGAATACAGACACATATATAACTTAAAAGATCACTTGTAACATAATGAAAAACTTGGATAGTCTTGGTCCCCAGTTCCTGAAGAGGTAATGAGATGACAGGATAGAGCTACCC
>PVKH010045211.1:0-10264 GCA_004027955.1 Chaetophractus vellerosus | reverse complement strand
TGGCAGCTTTGCCCTGTCCGTGGCAGCTTTTGCCCTGCCCACAGTGTCTCTGCCCGCCCATGGCAGCTTGCCCTTCTCAAGGAGGTCTGCCCGCTAGGAGAGGTCCCCGGGAACCGAACCTGGGGCCTCCCATGTGGTATACCGGTGCCCTATCCACTGGGCTATACAGCTGGCCCCAAGAAATATCTTCAGTTGCATTGTAGTTTATTGTGTCTGCTCTACCTTTTTTATTTAAAAATTTTAAACTATAAAATGATAAATTTAAAATATTTCAAATATACAGAAAATAATGTAACAGGCAAATCTGTTACAGTTTTTACTTACATTGAATTATAGATGACAGGATGCAGGATATAGTTACATTTAGCTTCCAGATTACTTTAGTTCCACTGAAATTTGAAACGTGTAAATGGAAGGTGGATCCCCCACCAAATATTTTTAAATTACCTGCCCCAAAAAAGCAGTCTTTGACAAGCTTGGCAGAAATACAGGAAATTGTCTGAGAACAGCACTGTCTTTAACTACTTCTCTGGTAGTTCCTACTTATCCTTGAATAGGTCTTTAAAGTAGTGACTAGCTTGAGTGATTAGGAATTAATACACTAGAGAATTATTAAGGTTGATTTAATTCCAGTTGCTCTGAGGTCAGGAAGACTTGAACTTGAGCCACACTTACATTAAAGTCTTTAAAGGCAATAACAGTTTCTGGGACTCTGGCTGGAGTTAAGACTCCAACTTTTTGTTTAAGGAGTATCAACATTTAACTTTTATCCTCGAGTGCTCTTTGAGTTAACCTCAAATGCAGCCATTTTCTCACAGTATTGCGCTTAAGGTTTGTTTGAACTTTGTTGTTAACTGAGTGTTCAGAATTAATGAATATGCCTGAATATCTAAAATATGTAATTCTGGCCTAACTTTTTCAAAGCAATCTTTCTTCTCTTCTCTTCATTGACCTTTTTTTTTTTTTTTTTTTTTTTAGGTACTGGGGCCTGGGATTGAACCCTGGACCTCCTATGTGGGAAGCCTACGCTCAACCACTGAGCCACATCCACTCCCTCTTTACTGACTTTTAAAAGAAAACCTTCCATGGCTTCTGCTACCTTAGCAATTAAAACTATCTTATTCTAGATGTTAATTTTGATGAACAGTTTTGTAAAGGGCCACTGACTGGCCAAGGACTCCAGCACAAAAGCCAGGCCAGGACCTACTTCATTCCATCTCACATGGGGTCAGACAGCTCATGGCATTAAATAGAATTTGGACTAGGATTTGCCTTCCAAAGGTTTGCCTTCCAAAATGGGTGCCTCATACTGTTTTTAAATTCAACAGGAAAATGTGTGGGCATTGCAATTACTCTACACGTCATAGCCCAAATAAGCATTTGGTCATTTGAAAGAAACATCCGGTGACCAGAAGACATAATCTGAGCTGAAATTTGAATACCTTTGAAGACCAGGAGATAAACGTAAGGTTTTTTTCTCTACAAATTAGCTTTCTTTTTTTATATTATACTCTTCCTTTTCTAGTCTTCTTGAAGCAGTGTTTCTGGGCTGTTTTTTACATGCCTGCTCTTAAATTCTGAAAATTGCCAGCTGCAAATTCTGACATGCCAACAGCTCAGCTATATTTTTACCCATCGAGAAAAGGTAAAAACAGAATCTTGGAGCCAGGAAGGATTATAAACATGTTTCTACACTGTTGGTGTGCTGTTTATAAAGAGAGCTCACTTTAAGACTTTAATAAGCCCCTAAACTTCATTATTTTGTTCAGCCTCCAAGTGGAAAGCACAGCTGTTTTGGCATGTTGGAATTTGAAGTTTGGAATTTTTAGGAAAGGCAATGTGTGGGCAAGGAACTAGCACCCTGAGCCTGTTGGCGCATAAGCAATTTTCATAAAACAAGGTAAAAGAAAGGCTCTTGCCCTAGAAGCTCAATGAAAAGCTGCAACTATGGTGGTTCGGCCGCAACACGTAAAACCAAAGATGGGCATTGGACTTCTTAATATCTAATGACATTTCTCTGCTGCTTTTGGAAATAGACAAAGTTTGTGTATAAAATTCTGAAGTAACACAATGGTAATATAAAATACATGATTATTAATGAAAAGCTAGAGAATTTCACATGAAAGCAAAGGCTTTGCTTAAAATTAACTTCCTTTTGTTACAAAATAAGAAGTAACTGGTAGAATTATAAGACTGGAAAGGACTTTGAAGTTTCTTTTCCCTATTCCTCTTTCCAACATGATAGTTCTCTCTCCCATTACCATTAGAAAAAGCTTTTTGTTTTCATCAGCAGACTCTAGAATGATTTTAAATTAAATTACTTAAAATACCATTAATATTAAATTAATTCATTTCTTCAGCTGTGTTAGCTACATTTCAAATACACAATAGCCACATGTGGCCAGTGGCTACCTTTCTGAACAGAATAAATATTTCTGCCGCAGAAAATTCTATAGGACAACACTGCTCCTAAGATTCAAAATTTTCCAATTTTTTAAAGCATGGAATTTTATGCAAAATATATCTGGGGAGTGTCTAATAAATACTTGTGGAATGCAACTTTTGCATTGTTTTCTCATAATTTCTTAACAGAGCTCAGTTTAATTCTTAGAGAAAACATGCAATTATTTAAATAAGTAAAACGAAAAACGGAATATCATTTTAAAAACTTCTGGAAAGATTCACAATGCAAGCCTCATGGGGCCAGGACTTTGTGGGAGTTCTATGTCTCCCACTACCAAGAATAGTGCCTGATACATGGTAGATGTTCGAAACAGTTTCCTCCTGGGAATTAGGACTTCTCTGGTGTGTGTTGGAGAAGAGATTTGACTATCCGTATCATACATTTCTGTAGCTCCTTAAAAAAAAAAAGTGTACATGTATGGTGTATTCAAACACTTAGGGAAAAAAACAGCCTTACAACTGGGAAATATTCAGGATGGGCTATAAGGTCATTTCTGACAGATTAACCTTCTCTCTCCCCAGCCCCACCTCCAGCCTGTCATTCTGTGGTCTCTTCACTTTTTATCCACACCCATGCACCCTGCTACGCACATATACTAATAAATCATCAGTTTCTCTAGTCTCTGTGGTAAATACAAACACATACACAGGATGTACACACAGAGAAAACTTCCTTTTCTCATCTGATTCTCAACCAGCCAAATGATACTTGAAGACATGTTGACCCTACCAATTACATCAACTGGCTTGGAAACAGGTTATAAAATAATTCCTTGACTTTAGGCAATTTATATCATCTTCATTCATGCCCTGCCCCCCAAAAGAAGCAACTGGACCAGATTACTTCTAAATATAAATACTTTATGCATCAGTAATTTATTTTAAGTGTGGATAATATATATTGTAAAACTACCTAACCACATTAATTACCCAGAATTGTTCCACTATGGATGGTTGATTTTACCTGAGCTGTACGAATGTTATTTTCTGTATTTCAGAATGCCATGGAATAGATCATAGGTTTACTTCATTATTTTGCCACTGGGCATAATTATACTCAAATTGACCTTTTTCTTATCTCCAGGACGCTCACAGCTTAAAAATTTTAGCTTTTTTTTTTTTTCAGATAAAATATTATTGGTTTAAAAATATGGAATACTTCACAAATTTGCATGTCATCCTTGCACAGGGGTGCTAATCTTCTCTGTATCATTTCAATTTCAGTGTGTGCTGAAATGAGCACAATTTGAACATTCTTATCTTCCAGTGCTTACTTCTGTCATGTACTGGTCTACTAAATTATCTTACCTTAAACCTTCTCATCTCATTAAAGTTATATTCCAAATTCAACACACTTGTATACTTCATCTTTTTAGTCGAATATCTAAACTATCTGAAACTACTGATACTGTACTTTTAAAAGATTCCTTAAAATGTAGATCTAATTTTCACAAGCCCTCATAATCAACAGAAATGACTGGTAATCTTGAGTAAAGCTTGAAAAACAAAATCGCACAGAAGAGGCTATCTTTATACTAAATTAAAACTTTATTGAAGAACATTCTCCAGAACACATGATATGATGGACTACATTAGATGCAATGAAGCTGAACATGACAGTAGCTTAACATGGAATGTCAAATTAGTACTTCTCATTGTACAAAATATTTATGTAGCTGATTTGCACAGAGTAAAGCATGATATTCAGTATTTTCACCAATCGTCTGTGATGAGTTTTAAAATGGTATCTGAAGAAACTGGTAGATTTCTTTAGTATATATTTCAAATAAATTAGTTACATGTGTACTACTGAAACCTCTTTCAACCTCTTTTGCATTCTAAATAAAACCGTAGTGCAAACATCAAAGTTGGTGGTCACTTCTAAAGGCTGTCAAACTCATAATAAAACAAGTTCTGGATTAATGTGTATTAAGTAGGACAAAACCCAAGAATACCAGTTACTACACAAATTCATGTAGGCGCACGTAATAGTCCACTCTAAGCATTTCTTCTAAGTCTCTCACATTAATGACTAAAGCCTGTTTACAGTACTAAAATTCTATCATTCAAGCATCAATGATTACATTTCAGAAAAAAGAAATCATCCATGTCAAGCAATAGCATCACTGCTATATTCTAAAAAAAAAAAGAGAAAAAAGGAAGAAAAAAAAAAAGGAATCCTAATCAACTAAACCAATATCCATAATAGGACACATGGGGAAAACCCATTTGGGGGGAGGGGGGAGTGTGCATTTACTTGCACAGCAGTAATTATATAATGTAAACACCATATTGGCCCACACCACAAAAATCCATGAGAAAGGTTCAAATTTGAACGCTGTGTGTGCATTATTTTCAAATCTGTGAGTTTATACTTCATCTGCTTGTACCAATATGCCACAAGAGACACACCTCTTCCACACGAACACACACATACAAGTGATTGTTAAATATTGAGCATGGCTTGCTTCCCTGACTCTAACTCAAAAAATGTTAAGTGACATCCACACTGTTTTAAAAATGCCTAGAGAAATCACTAAATGGTTGTGAATAATAGTTGAGGAATGATGACAGCAAGTGATGGCAATGATATGATGATGCACATGGATGTAAAACAGACTGTGCACATAACCGGCTGAGATCGGCAAGTGCATGGAAAGTTTGTGGGCCTTTTCTGAACATTTAGCCAATGCCAACAATAAAAATTATAGGTGCACAAGTCCATTGACACCTGGAGGGTTAGAGCTAGACAGCTGACCTTCAAAGTGCAAACTTTAACAATGGAATGTTTAGCAGGGACATAGGACAATCCGCTATCTTTTTCTTGTTGGAAAAAAAAAAAATGTTCAGCAAGTATTTTTTCCTGGCAAAAGTTATTTCAGTTCATGGCAAAACAACTGTCACCCACACTTTCACATACACAAAACCATTCTAAACCATTCTAGCAGGTGGTGGGATGAGGTGCAGGGGAGAAGAAGCCCTTACCTATGTATCACTTAACACAACTTTTATTTAGAAGTTCTTTGAATCACTTACTTTAAATAGCAACATGTACCTCCCTTAAATCTTCCCTGCCCACCCACTTATCCCAGACACCCCCAGTGATCCCCTGTATTCTAATGTCTTTGTGTTTTCTAAGCCTCTGCCTGAGGCTGTTGAGTACCACCTCCACTGGAACAAAATTAACACCTAAGGTGCCCTTTCCACAGCACCTTTCTTTTTTCTTTTTTTTTAAAATTTTCCTCTACTGTTGAGTGGAATCTTGATGCTCTGGAGAGCATATCTAGCTAGATCTCCAGGTCATCAGGCCGAGGCCTGCTGCTGGCACGACTGCTGGCTCTGCTGGAAGGCCGCTGGTCCACCAGGGTTAGTGGCTGTAGTTCGTGCCCGGCAGCTACTAGTTTTTTGGAATTCTGGTTATCATCGGGGAAATCAAAAGGCTGTGCGTGGGAGTTAGAGATGGTGCTTCCTGCCTGCCCCATTCGATTTTGCTCTGCACTGTAATTGGCCCAGTTTTGCTCACTTGCTTGTTTGTTGTAATTGCGGCAGGAAGAATTGTTTCTGTCTCCAGTAACCAGCTTGTACCCGGGAGGAGACATGGGCGAGAGCGGAGCAGTGGGTGAGGAGCAGCCATTAAAATAAGCATATTTTTGAGATCCACAGTCTTTGGCGGGGCTCAGCGGGCCGGTGGTAGCATGGTAAGGGTCGGTTTTCCCCTTCACCCGATCCTTAACGCCCTTGAAGAAGACATAGAAGAGTTCGATGATGTTCAAGGCCAGAGACACCAAGGACACGACCAGCATGAAGATGATGAAGATGGTTTTCTCTGTGGGGCGAGAGAGGAAACAATCCACCTGATGTGGGCAGGGAGCTCGTTTGCAAGTGTAGACTGCACTCAGGCTGAATCCATAGATGTACCACTGGATCAGCAAGAAGGCCACCTCAAAGATGGACTTGAAAAGGATGCTGATGATGTAAGTCCGCAGCAAGCCGCCTCGCATTTTCACCTTCCCGTGTTCTTCAATCCCATACTTGAACTTCTTTATTTCAATTTGCTTCAAGTGCATGTCCACATTGGCACCATCAGTCTGGGCAACTTTGAGTTCCTCTTCTTTCTTGTTCAATTTCTCTTCTTTTCGCATCACGTAGAACACATGGGCCAGGTACAAGAGTGTGGGTACAGACACAAATATGATCTGCAGGACCCAGAAACGCACGTGAGAGATTGGGAAGGACTTGTCATAGCAGACGTTTTCACAACCGGGTTGTTGGGTGTTACAGCGAAAGGCAGACTGCTCATCACCCCAGGCAGACTCAACCGCTGTCCCCAGCAGTAGGATCCGGAAAATGAAAAGAACTGAGAGCCACACCTTCCCTCCAGCTGTGGAGTAGGCTTGAACCTTGTCGAGGAGTTTGCCTAAGGCACTCCAGTCACCCATGTTGCCTGGGCACCCGTCTGAAAAGAAACAAAAAAAGGACTACTCAATGATCACAGATTTCAAATATCAGTTTGCTAGCGCTCTTCCAAAAAACAAACAAACAAGCAAAAAATAACAAATGCAAGCTCTTCCTGTCATTTCCCCTGACAAAAAGATCTCACAAAAAAGTAGGAGTCTATGGCAAAGAGTGAATTGCACTTTGAACTTGCAAAGATGTGTTACTTGTTCAACCACTGACTTGCCATGTGACTTGAGAAGCTGTCTGTGCTAAGTGCCCGTGCTTATTTTATCTGTCTGATAAATGAGGACAGTTCTTGCCTGGTAGGCCCATGTCTGGGATACATGCTTAAGAACAATGCTGACGAGTGCTATTCAAAGCACAGGTATCTTAAGACTTAAGGCAAGAACACACATGAACACACACAACCTCAATTGCCAAACCACGATCCTCTTACATTATCACTTTATTCCTAGTTCTCTGAAATGTTTCCCATTGGTGTATCAGGTACATTTTGTGCATTCTCTATGACAGTCCTTTACACTTCTGTTCTTAAGCACAGTAACTTATGTGGGCCAGTAGACTGTCCTGTGTCAAAGGAAAAAATGTTGTACTGAAATACTCCATTTTGACAGTGTCATTATTATGCAGGAACCTAACTTCAAAAACAAAGACTATGCACATCACATAAAGTAGACATGGAATATGCCTCAGTACTAATTATAGCATGATAAATAAAAAAGACCACTTTTGACTGTGTTCTCCAGCCAAAATGCCTGTTGTACATTTTAAAGTTTTCTTACTGGGTTCTGAGCCCTCAGCATATACAATTGATTTAACTTCATGTCTTGAGTCTAGGACATCCATTACTGGGTTAAGAAGAAGACTGAAGTCTGTAGGGCTGAAGGGAGCCTCAAAGCTGTATTATCTAGTCCAGTTTATACTTTTAATTGGCAATAGTCCACTTAATGGGCGAAAACTGAGTTCCAAAGGGTATAGGAACTATGCAGCTATCAGTAGAGCCAAAAGAAGACTCAAGAGCTCATGAGCCCCAGGCTAAGGCTTTGAATGTATCACACTGGTTTTTATATTAAAATAAAGCTGAGTCAAAGCTAGAAATGTTTCCAGTCTTTGGTATATAAAATTTTAGCCAGGGCTGGAGGCTGGGAGAAATGAATAACATGACATGTACCAGGCATAGAGAACATGGGCTAATTTTCAGCAGAGTAGTAATTGGAGGGTTTAAAAAAGGATGAAGTAGTCAGAGATTATTTAATAATTAAAAACAACGCACAGACTTCCCAGGAGCATAGTAATGAATTTTAAATAGTGTAACTAAAAGTAGGATCACATGGATTTCTTAGAAACATGTTCACAATCTGAATCTAAAGGAGTTTCTCATGGAGTGTAACTATAAACAGCATTCTCTTTTTGAGAAGTAAATGAAATCCAGGAGAATCTTCGTCTCCATCATGCAACATTATATTTCTGGCTATAGAGGTCATGAGAAAATGAAATGGAATGGAAATCTGGCCTGGAACTTCCTAGATGGAACGAAGAGATGGCTGATCGATAAAACAAAGGTATGTCCCAGCCATCTAAATTAGCCGCTGATAGACATCTTGATAAAGAGCCCAGAGATTAGCTGGACAGGCCACATAATAATGGTCATAAAAAAAGGAAGCGTCCCTTCTTTTAGGGCAACCATAACAGAATTTTTGGAGCTCTATCAATAGACAGTTTCTATGTGATGATGTGTAAATTGGCCCCAATTCCGTTTGTAGAGAATTACAATATTTTGGCAGTGTCATCTGCTTTTGCTCAGAGACACTCCAATGGTGAAGAGAAACACAAGCAACGAAAGCAACCAAGTATCTCAAGTACAAAATGATAAACTGTTTGCATACATCAACACATCCCTGCAACAGTAGAGCTCAAGACAAACAGCATGTTTAGAAATGTAGCTGGACAGAAGTTATCATTTCAGTGAGTATCTCATCATCATTCTAAGTAAAATGTGATTGTGTAGATGCTTTTGGCAATTGATTACTAAGTTTCTTTATATGTTCTGGAAAATAAAATTTGAACAGGGTCATCGGGCAGTTCTCAATGTAATAATTCTTTATTAACACACCAGCAATGTAATTACAAAGTTGTTTTTTCTTTAACCATCATTTGTATTAATGAGTTATACTTTTTTGTCTGAGCAAGATATGAATTCTTCAATTGGACACCTAGAATCCTCTAACATATAGATACCTGCCATCATCACTACCATAGAGACCATCTGACAATGTTTAATGCAATGGCTCACAATGCTTGGGTCTCGAGAAGAGGTAACCAAGAGTTACCTTTTTTGGGTGGTAGTTCACCTGGTTATAAATCAACAGTTTATCAACAGGTTATTCCCCACCCCTACTAATATTTTCATTTTTCCAAGAAATCTTCATTGAAGACCAAGGTGGCTGCAAGTGTATCACCCAATAATTTTGCTTTTACCTCTAGGTTCCCAAGTTGGAATTCTGCTTGTCAACCAAGGTCTAGGTTAATGGGCTGTACAAATTTCTTGTTAGGAGCAGAGGCTTGACAGCAGCTGAGCACCATTTTTTGTGCCTTCTATGTTCCAGGTAAGAGTTCTTTTTGGCCTCTGGTCTAAATGACAAAAGTCATGTATGAACTGTCTGAGGACCCCCCTGTCCCTTCCCCGTGGTTCCTGAGCTGCATCACAATCACTGGGCAGCATTTGTTAAAAACATATGTTCCTCACGTTCACCAGTCTAGATAAATCTGAATTTCTGGGAGTGGGTCCTGGGAAATGTTAAAAAAAAAATAGGCCCAGGTGATTCTGAAGTAAGGTTTTTGGAGAAGCAGGCAAATAAAGATTCACTGGAATTTTTGGTGCTTTTTTGTTCAAAATAAGAGTGGGGAAATGCCAGGAGAGCAGAAAGGGACAGAAAGTATCCAAAAAGGCCATGGGGCCCTGGATGAGAGCATCTGCTCCTGGGTCATCTGGGAACTAAGCTCACCCCTGGCTCCAGAGCCCCTTGTCACTCCCTTTACCTCCTACTTCTGTTGCTCCCTGAAATGTCCTGCAGATAAAATGTCAATTAAAAATTACTTTTGACTGTCCCTTTTGCCAGGGCCTTAAAAACAAAGCACTGTGCCAAAGCTGCAGTCAAGTCGCTCCATGCTATTTGTGTGCTAAAACTTCCAGGAGAATTCACCATGATCCCTGCTCTTAACTTGACCTCAACCAGCACCTTCTCTCTTCAGGCTTCATGTCACTAACTTGGTCATCCTGCTTGCCAATCTACAGGTTACTCTCCAAGCAAAGAGTCAATCTAAATAAAAAAAAAAAAACCTA